>RJWJ010011145.1:0-33495 GCA_004363605.1 Indri indri
ATTATTAAAGTCTTTGCCTTTGATTTTCACAAAAATCCAATAATCCCAACAAAATCAGTTTGTTTTATAAACTATTCAATAAATATTTATATTTAGAGATGTTTTATATGTCTCTTCTGCCTGCATCCCTCCTCTAATACACTTATGGAGTTTTACCTTAAGACATGTGCCTTTATTCTCAGTCTCCTGGGCTCTGACAATTTTAGTCTCAAAATGACCACTGAGACATGTGAATTGTTCTACATGCCAAACACCACTTCTATAGTTTTCTTGTTGCTGCTTGTAATCATGTAAGTTTAACTTTAATCCCCACTCCAATCTCTCTTCTTGGCTTCTCAAACAGAATTTAGTTAAATCATCCATTTAAATATTTTTATGTTTTTTCTTAGTGCACAAAGTTTGCAAAAGTGCATCTGAAAAAAGAGCTGTGCTCTTATGGTTTTTATGTGCTTATGTGAAAACATACAGTCTGAAAAAATGTACAGTTTATTCTCAATTATCAGTTTACATGGATTTAGTAAGATAGATTGTGCTCGACTTGCAAATTGGCTACAAAAGATCATTTTGAAATCAGTAATTTGGAATTCTGAATGTGGTTGTGGCCACCACCCAAACTCACTTCAAATACAGAGTTTATGGTTGGAGAAAAGGCCTCTGGGAAATTGGGGTCTGAGTTCATTACCAGAGCCCTGAAAGCTTTTGAGAGCTGTGAATGTTATGGCGGGAAAGGTGTGTGGGTCTCGGAGGGTTCATATCTATGAATTTACGGAGCAATGATTCCAGTGCACAAATGACAGCAGAGTGTGGTGCTGGCCCAGGCGTTTGGATGTGCAGTGGGGCATCCACGTTCAGCAGTTCAACAGCTGCAGTTCCTTGGGAAGTTGATGAGCTTTCTGTGTTAGTCAACAGAAAATGTAAATTATGATTTTTTTTTTTTTACCTAATCTACCCATCAGAACATTGTGTTTTCCACCATTATAACCACTTAACTCACAAATATGATTGTAGTTTGATGTTAGCCTAAACGTGCACATCTTAAAATCTGAATCAATGTCAATTTTAACTCTCCTTGAGTCTTCTCTAATTTGGAATTTTCTTTGTACTTTCTTTTACATGGTGGAATGATACTGTCTCATATTTACATAACATTTTGTTTTTATTTTAAAGCATTTCATACTCGACAAGGATCTACTGAGTGTCCGTTAGGTTCCTGGTTTTATAGCAACTTTTGGAGATATAAAGATGAATAAATTCTGGTCTTTACCCTCAAGTAATTATTTAATGTTAGGGTGAAATATTGGAGTATAAACAATTATAATTCAGCCTGAAAAATGATAACAATTGAATGAACTAGTTAGTAACAATAATAATTATAGTTATATTTATTGATCCCTTACTGTATAACCAGCACTGTTCTTTATTATTAATTTTTTATTTACAATTGACACATAATTGCACATATTTATATGGTACAGTATGATGTTTCAATACTGAATTTATGGGGTACAGTGTGATGTTTCAATATATGCATGCATTGTGTAATGATTAAATCGGGGTAATTACCACATCCATCATTTTAACCATTTGTCATTTATTTGTAGTGACAACATTCAAAATCTTCTCTTCTAGCTGTCTTGAAATACACAGTACATTGTTCTCTGCTATAGTCACCCTATTGTGTAACGGGACACCAGAATGTATTCTTTGTCTAAATATAACTTTGTACCCATTTACCAGCCTTTCCTGATCCCCCTGCTCCCACCCTCCTGAGTCTTTGGTAATCATTATTCTACTCTCCACTTTTATAAAATCAACTTTTTTAGACTTCACATACAAGTGAGGTCATGCACTGCTTATTTCTCTGTGCCTGGATTATTTCACTTAACATAGCGTTCTACAGATTCATCCATGTTTCTACAAATGACTGGATTTGATTCTGTTTTATGACTGAATAGTATTCCATTATGTGTGTGTGTGTGTGTTTGTGTGTGTGTGTGTGTGTGTGTGTGTATCCCACGTTTTCTTTATCCATTCATCTGTAGATGGGCATTTAGATTGATTCCATATCTTGGCTAGTGTGAATAATGCTGCAATGAACTCGGAAGTGCAGAGGACTCCTTGACACATGGATTTCATGTCCTTGGGACATATATCCAGTAATGGTATTGCCGGGTCAAATGGCAGATTTTTTTTTAAAATTGTAATCCTGATAACTACCCAGTGAGGGAGGCATTATTATTATTAACTACGAGGTTTCAGTTGCAGCATAGGGAAATAAAATAATTTATCCACGGTAACATAGCTACTAACAGATGGTATTAGGATTTCATCCTAGGCATTATGACCTCAGAGCATATGCTTTTAGTCACCAAGCCAGATAGTACTTCAGTACAGAAGAGGGAGTGACTCATCACTTCTCAGAGTAGGTGACACCCGAGGAGGGTTTTGAAAGCTGAATAGAAGTTATCAAGGTCAATGGGGATGTGAAATACAGGGACTACGGGAGAGTATTTCAGAAAGAGTAAGCAGCCTGTGAAAAGGCACAGAAGCAGGATAGAATCTTGAAATTAAATGTAGTTCAATAATTTTAAATTTGAAAGTATGAAGGCAGAAGTAAAGGTACACTAGAGAAATGGCACTTCAATGAACCTGTGGAGCCTTACATAACATTCTGAGGAGTTTAGATTTAAGATTAAGGGGTACAGGGAGAAAAGAAGGTTAGTTCAGAGATGAGTAAAGTGCTTGCATTTGCATTTTAGAAAAATTGCCATGGCTGTAATATGGGGAGTACACGGGGGTGCGGGAAGATGTTGGACAAGACAAGACTGGGGCCTTGTTGAACACGGGCTCAGCAATGCTAGAGGGAAGGGAACAGATGAAGAAAAACCTCAGAGGAAGATAAACAGATCTGGATTCTGACATGAGCGTGAGAGAGGAGCAGACTAGACTGACTCCAGGAGTCCACCTGGACGATGGTGTGGATTGCGGTACAATTTGTAAATAATTAACTGTGGGTGAAATCACCTTCACTCAAGACAATATTTGGAAGCTGCTTTTGAAGATGGAATAAAAATAATGAACTGTTTTAAGTTCTTTTGAAAGTCAATTCAAATGCAGCTTTGCTGACATAGTTATCTAATAGCTAGGAAACTGTTACAGAACTGCAAGGGAAAAACACATCATCATTGTGCCAAAATAACTCCTTTTACATTGCATTAGTCATCATTATATAATAGGCTTTTTCCCTCCCTTTTAAAGGCTTACATGAAATAACATGAATTCTTAGTTTCTTTATCCACAGAATAAAGACATTGTATCTATAAAACACAATCATCTACTGCAAAGTTTTACAACCTTACAGCTAGAAGTGAGTCCTTTTCCTGTCAATGGAAGCCCAGATTCTCCTGAGGTCGGAGCCAGCTTCAAAAGAACACCCAAAATGGTGACATCAGCTCTCAAGGAGCCCTGCTATGGAGGTTTGTGGAAAGCAATCTAAAAATCGGTACACCAAGAAAGTCAGGAATTCTCTGCAGGATTCTGTTAAATTATTTTTGGTTATAAGCAAAATGTAGTTTATTTTTCTTTTGAAAAAAATCTGGAACAAATACTTACAAATCCTGGGAAGAATCAATATTAGAAAACTTACCCACTCCCTTGTTCACAGGCTGAGAAGTACTGATCGTTTGCTTATTTGATTGATTTTAGTGGTGCGAACCCTGATTGGAGATGGGAGATTTAATTAGGATAATCTTGAAATGATTCAGGTAAAAAGAGTGGTCAAAATGTGAGTGAAAGTGAGGAGGGAGGAGAGAGGGAAAAATCAAAAATACCAAAACAACAGCCCCATTCGCACTGTATTTAAAAGATGAGTACATACCTTACCTCTTCCCAACAAATGTCTAATCTGCATGTTCTATCAAGTTCCTAAAGCACTAATACCCTTATATTTAAAGCTTAGGCCACCAACTCAAAAGTTACAGAGCCTCCAAGGACATCAGACTTAGAATAAAGAACTAGTTTAATCAAGCAATCATTCAGTCAATTCAAATAATGTTACTCAGTACAGTAATGAGCACATAATAGGTGTTTAAAGGCACAAACTCAAAACAACAGTCACAAACTGTTTCTGGAATCCTAGTTATTTGTGTTTGTGTGTGTATGTACATATATGTAAGCATACGCACACAGACACAAATGGTCTTTATCCAAGCGTGTTTTCAAAATCACTTATTTTTCCTCTAAAGGACTAAAACTGGTCCTATAGGGAAACTTACCCCAATATATCTATTAATCATAGACTAGGCAGTTCTGTTTTAAGACCCTGTCTTCAAGGCAAGGAGTATGTCACAAATACTCTACAGCACAGCTCAGAAGTCTAGGGCCTCTTTTTAATAAGACACTTGGGTTCAGAAAAGGAAATCCTTAATACTACTATCAACTGGGTTTGGTAATTCAAAGAAAAAGAAGACATATTGGATATAATTTGCAAACTGAAATCTGCTCTTCTACTGCTGTTAGAAGGTAAAGAAAAGCAATATTTAATCTGCTTGATAATTCTAAAGAACTAGATATCACTAAAGGGCAGTGCAGATGAAAACTAGATTCTAGATTTATGTGGGATTACAAATAATTTTTTATATTCAAGAGAATATGACTTTTTGAAAAATATTGTATAAGAAATAAAGAATTTTTGGACTGTATTAAGTCTCCATGAGCACATTCATGGTATTTATGTAAAGCATATATAATTTTGAGCAAACAATAAGCACACAGGAGGAAATATTTTTTTATTTCCAAAATAATTGGTTGGATTAAAAGCTTTACATATCTTAAAATATTTCAATTATAATTTATTCAACCAAAATTTCATTTACATATGTATTAACAATACAACACTTAGCGATATAAAAGCAAGCCTAACTCTCACTGAATCATTTCTGAAAAGGAAATCTTAAATACATTCAAAAGACAATGATTCAGTTGTACCATGAGGCAGTCACACATCTCAATATAAGATTAGAATTTCCCAAATTCTTAATTGAGCCAAAATAAGTCATTTATGGGAAAAGTGAGTATGTAGTCCACGGTGAAGGCACATAGGGGTGGCAACCCAAGAGGCTCAAATCTCTCCTCTCTAAGGAAGAGCCTTTGAAGAATTCTTACACTCTGGATCTTATACATTGCCTTTGGCTGTCTCTTTCCACATTCAAGTCAGCCTCTTCTTTATCTAAATGTTTCTTTAGCACTAACTACCTGCATAATAATATTATATTCACCTCATTCCTCCCCGCAACTGGGGGAAAAAAACCAAGCAACTGGGAGGTGTCAGCCTGTCACTGCCACAGTGACAGAGAAGTTGTAAATGTTGGCAGGGATGTGACTTGCTTTGCAATAAAGAATCTGTCTCTGGCAAGGCAAACAGCAATATACAAGTTGTACATCTAGCCTGAGTTGTCAACAGTGAAATGCAAAAGGCTGGTTTATATACTTCTAAGTACATTTACCTTTCTCAGATAGGTTTGGTTGGTGTCCCATGGGGTCAGATTTTAACAGATCTAGAGTTGGTAACTTGTTTTGATAACTTTATTTTAATTTATCAGTTGTGCTTTCCAGAGAGAATAAAAAGACTAAGACTCTGGACTCTTAGGTGCTGGTACCAGAACAGTTTTCCAGATATAGGATTATGAATCAGCATAATTAGGGAGATGATTTCCATGTTCTGATATCAGCCTAAACACAATCATTCTATATGTTTATATTTTGCACATTTAAATTTACAAAGCACTTTAATGTACATTATTCCCTGTAGTCTTTGAGGATAAAAGAAGACAATGTAGTATAAAGGGAAAAAGCACTGAACTTAGCAGCAACATACCCAGAGTCCACAAATGGTCATATCATCGCAGGTAGAAATTAGGGTTCTTGGAAAAGTCACCTTACCTGCTTTATCTTCTGTAAAAATTAAAGCAGTAGGTAGAAGATAACTAAGTTCCCACATAGTTCTAACATTCTGCTATTCAAAATAGGACAGACATTACTCTCTTTGAGTGCATCTCGTTGTTTCGCACTAACAAAAACATAAGGCTCAGAGAGATTAAGTGACGTGGCCGAAAGCATATGTCTAATAAGAGTTAACATTAGCTTGATTCCAGGTATTTCAATAGAGCCTGAAGTAAGTTACCTATCCTTTTACGGAATCAGTAAGAATGTTAGCAGGTGGTATCAATGGCTGTTAGCTAGGATTGCTGGAATTAGCAACTAAAATTACAGGATTCCCAGTTAAATCGGAATTTTAGATAAATAATGAATATTTTTAGTATAAATACGTTCCATGTAATAGTTGGTACATACTTATATTTTTAAATTATTCATTATTTATCTGAAATTTAAATTTAACTGGGTATACTGTATATTATCTGACAACCCCATGCTTTCTCCATGAAGGAATGGGATGGAGGTTTCAGGCAACATTGAGGTACCTACTGCTGCTCCCACCTCATTTCTAAAATCTGTGTGGGGTAACCTATGTCAGACTCATTTAGCACTAAAACTTCTCCATTCCACAGCACCCCCTCTCTCCAGAATACTGGCCTTCCAGAAAGAAGAAACATTTCTCTGTTCCTTAGGTGTCTTGGCAGATTTGTTTGCCCCATCTTTCTTCTGTCAGGTCTATCTTTGCAGATGTATATCTTGCTTTTGGCCTTTTTCTATTTCAGACAGATTCCTCCACTTGATTCATCCTTTGTCTGTCACTATAATTGTCTCTATGGTACAGTCTAAACACTGACCTGTTTTTCATTCCTCCAGTTCAGATCTCTCATTCTTGGATTCTTAGCATGTGGCTTGGAAATAGATAGATTCCGGCCATCCTATTAGAACTTAGACTACGTCCCTTGTATGGGAATTCTCCATAGGGTTGTCCTCTTGCCACATCCCCTGTCAAGACTTCACATGCTTCCAAATATCCTCCTCACTCTTAGTTTGGTGCCCTCTCACTCCCAGCTTGCTGCAGAGCTAACACCATACAGAGCATGCCATAGAATAAGAATTAGTCCAGAACCTTTGCTTTTATATAAAATGGCCCACATCGTCACAGTCAGCTAGAACTGCCCAGTCCAATATGGTTGCCACCAGCCACCCGTGGCTATTTAAATTTAAATTAATTAAAATTAAGTAAAATTTAAAATTCAGTTCCTCAGTCCCACTAGCCACATTTCTAGTCCTCTGTAGCCACACGTGGCTAATGACTACTCCATTGATCAGTGCAGGTATAGAACATTTCCATTGTCACAGAAAGGTTGAACAGGGCTACTACAGACCAAGGCTTGACAAACGTATTCCATAAAGGGCCAGATAATAAATATTTTATGTTCTGTGGACCATACTGTTTCTATCACATATCCCTCTTTGTTTTTTATAATGCTTTAAAGACTATTTATACCCGATGGTCATACAAAAATTGGCCACTTGCCAGATTTAGCCTATAAACCATAATTTGCTAACCTCTCCTCTAGAACATTCTTCTCACTGATAAAGCTATTGTGCCCATCCTCCTATTTTTCTTTATCAGCAAGTTCATCTCCTCAATGACAGTTTCACCTGGCTCTGATCACTCCACCCCAAGTCCTCAACTTGCCTCAACTTTTATTATAGTCATTTGCATCTAGGATCGCACAGAATAATCTTTTCATATAATTTTCCCCCATGAAAGGACTAAAGGCTTTTGCAATTATTTTTAAATTTACTAAGTCTTATCTCTCAAAAACCAGGTAACAAGTCACATGAAGGCCTTCACTGCCTTCTATTCCACTTCTCTAACTCCCCTAAACTTAACACTGCTCTGTGCCCACATGACAAACATTTGTTCAGTGACTGAATATTTGTCTTACATTTCATAATATCACAGAAGATGAGAAAACAAATGAAAAACACATGGAGCTTTTTTCTGTGCTTATGAGAATATATTAATATGATGTTTTTGATATATTCTATAACCTATGTAATATGTAATCATTAAAATTACTGCCACATTAAAACATAAAACTGGAGTGGGGGATTCTATTCTTTCACACTGCTTAACGTTTTCCTTACTTTATTTTTCTGCAAAGAAAACCACCAAAATCCATTTCAGTCAATTCCTGAGTAGAAATTTTTACCTAATAAATGTAGACAAAAATAAATGTATTTTTTATCTAATAAATTGTAACTTATAGTTAAAAAATCTACCTCAGTAGAATCCTTGAGTAGGAAAGAGAATTGGGAAGAAGAAAGAACGAGGGGATATAAGATTAAAACCTACTATTTTAGGAGTGCAATTAGTAATGTAGGCTTAACAAAAGTATCTAATATTTAGTATTTAAAAACCTGTATGTGAATCCTGTCCATCCACCAGACACAGCTAATTAAATCGTGATGATAGTTTTAAAAGCATTACTTATTTCAACTTCATTTTTTTCTCCTGGTTTAAAGAAATGAATGAAGAGTCTGGTTACGTTTGGCTCTAGACCATTATAGATGTTCTTTTAAAGCAAAGACAACCTACTGGCTGTCAGACAGAAGTCATAATATCTTCAAAATCTATACTTTTGTCTTTCATGTTTGAACTTGTACTGAATATGTTTTATTTACAAGGCATTTGAAGAAGGTAGATCCACAAACAATTCAGTTTATTTTCCCAAGATCTGCTTATACATGCAACCCTCTTAACATTTCCTCCTTCTTATGGGAAGATACATCTACCTTCATTCAGGAATTTAATTTACTTTGAAAATCAATTTCATTTAACATGCAGCATGATCTCAACATTTAACAGCTGTGTTAACAGGAATTGGCATACTGAACAGCCTTGCTAAAAGCTAGAAATCTGATATCTTGTCTCTAAAAAGATGAGGGTACAAAAATATACTGAGGTATAAAACATAATGGAGCTGAAAAGTAAAAACTTAAAAATCAGTCAACTGACATCTAATAACTGAGACAATGACTGGGACCATATTTTAAATTTCTTATGAAATTTCTACACTCTGGAAGTAGAATGATAAAAGAAACTTAGGATAATACTTCAGTACAACAAAGGACCATATTTTTCATGTTACAAGGCAAAAACGTAATGGACATACAGTCATCCCTCAGTATCTGGGGGGATTGATTTTAGAACCAAAATTGAGGATTCTCAAGTCCCTTATATAAAATGGCAAAGCATTTGCATATAACCTTTGCACAGCCTCTTATGTACTTTGAATCATCTCTTGATTACTTAACACCTAATACAATGTAAGTAGTTATTATACTGTATTTTTTTTTATTGTTGCATTGGTATTTTTTCCTGAATATTTTTGATCCACAGTTGGTTGAATCTGTGGATACAGAAGCCAAGATACAGAAAGCTGTCTTAACATTCCCTGGATTATTTTCATTAACCAGTTTTTATTGCATGAATTATGATGCTGGAATTTGTACTAGTTACTGGCAAACTAAAACACCGAGGACTTGGCAACCTATTTCCTAAAAGTCAATCATGAGAAAGGACAATGCTAGGTAGATCGTGAATTCTGCCGGAGTAAGCCAAGTGGCCCAATCAGTAGCATCTCTTAAGGCATGGACCAAGCACACTGCGGCAGTGTGATACAGGACACCATATTGACAGTCTGGGGCTGTGCCACCCAGAGGGAGTGACAAGTCGCTATTAGATTTCCACATGAGTAAGGCCACTTTCCAATTCTTTTGCAAAGAGCTGACAGACCTGATTATAGCAACAAGGTGCCCATCCACAAGAGAAATTGATGTGCACAAGGAAATTGCTATCATTTTTTTTGGAGTCCTGCTATAAACAGGGAATACTGATTTCTGCCACACAGCGGTGGGGATCGGATTGCCAAAAGGTTATCAGGGCAGGTTAGACTGATCTTTATTTAGAGAATTCAGTAACTTTCTCTTATCCGAAGATTGTTTATAAAAAAGAAACCACCGAAATCAATTTATTTCAGTGAATCCCCAAGTAAAATGTAAAATAGAACTTCAAAAGTAAGAGCTTTCCCATTTAGGTTGGGCGATACTTTATGCTGTGGATGAACAATGTGGTCAGTTGCCAAAAGGTTTTATACTTCCCAAACGGTGTGATAAACCTCGAAACCTAAATAGTGGTTTACAGAAGCCCTCTGAGATCTAAGCAGAAAGTCACCACCTTGGTTGGAATTAACTGTCACTATTTTACATTGTGATTTAGAGAGAACAGGCTGATTAGATTAAGGTAACTCCTGGAGTGCACATAAGACAGTGAAGCCAAGAAGAAAAGCAATGAGGAATGATTTGTCAACTTGAAAATTTTATGGTTATAAAAGTATGTTGGAATGGAAAAAAATGATATGTCAAATGCACACAGAGGGTTGGTGGTTTACATGGAATCTAAAATAGGAAAGAGAAATGCGGGAATGGAGATTTATAAATGCAGGCCTGCAATACCCAGGAAGAATGATGCTCTGACTCTAATCAACTGATACTGATTCACCGGGCAGAAAAAGCTTCTAGTGTAGAAAAGAACACTTCACTGCATTAGGTTTTCCCAAACTGTGTTCCCTAGAGCACAAGTCATTTGATCATAACCAACAATCAAGCAAAAAAAAATAAAGTTCATCATCTAGTAAAAGTTGTCAACTTAAAAATCACAAGATCTATAAATTTAGAAAAGAAGAGCTTTATTACTTAGGAAGGGTGACAGCCTGCAAGCTGGCCATTCTGACAGGCTGGGAAGCATATAGCCTCTGGCAAAGACCAGAGACAGGTACTTTGAGGGAGGGAGGGCTAAGACAAGAATTTAAACTGAATGGTTTGGCCGAGTATATATATTTGACAGGTGACAGGAGCTATGAATATTCGTGAAGCAGATTGACACACGTGTATTGAATAAACATGCATGTTATATATGACCCATGTTCAATGTGAGGTGGAGACTTAACATTTGAATGTATTACAATTAGGCCCTATATGTCAAAAGGTCTTTTCGGGACACACAAGTGCTCAAGTGAGCAGCCTCTGTAAAATCAGCCCAAAGCCATTCATAGTCAGTGGTCTTGTCAGGAGAAAGTTACTAAAATCAGTTTCTTGTCCAATCAAAGCTGTAGTTATAGCTTATGGAACAGGGGGTGTGGGTCAGCATCTGACAGTGAAACTGCAAATTGTTTCAGTATTACTTATCCCAAGGCCAGTGCTTATTTAGCTGCTAAAGAAAAACCTTGCGACAGTTAGAACATAGTTTATTCTCTAATTGTAGATGTG
Organism: Indri indri; assembly: GCA_004363605.1. Taxonomy (NCBI): domain Eukaryota; kingdom Metazoa; phylum Chordata; class Mammalia; order Primates; family Indriidae; genus Indri; species Indri indri. The sequence continues at coordinate 11,275 of RJWJ010011145.1, forward strand.
CATGACTTAACCCTTGCCTGCCATGGCCTTAGGTTTTATTTACAATTTGATGTCTTGTTGCTACAAAGAGTTTCTTTTGTCAGTCTTACGATCTCCATTTTAACATTAATGCTGATCAGTTTTTATATCTAAACCCTAAAAGGGAGAGGGTACAATGAGGTGTGTCTGACGTCCAGTCCCATCATGGCCAGAAACTCAGTTTTTCAGGTTTCTCTGGGGTCCCTTGGTCTAGAAGAAGTCCTTTCAGTCAGATGGGGACTTAGAATTTTATCTTTACACATTGGAAAACACTGTATGTTGTACACTCCACTTACGGGTTGATAATGGAGATTAATATATTAAGGGCCCTAGGAAAATTTCTGACTAAAGAAAACTTTGTTTAACCAAATACTTTTCAAACCTATTCAACCATGTAGATGCCCTGCCTCCTCAATACCAAATGGCTATTAGCATCCTATGAAAAGAGCATCTGTGGCACATGGTACACATGAAAATATTCTTTATAAACCAAGTCCTTTGTCATAATTGCAGACTAACCAAGCACGCCTGTGATTAGTATTGTGCGATTTGTTATGCTTCTCCCTACCTGCAAAGCAGTGCCCACCCAAAAGGCCTGTTCATGAGGCTACGTACATGTTCTCTCCTTCTCCAGACCCTCCCTGCCTCCAGAATAACTGTTAAAACAAATTCTGGAAAAAACAGCTAAGATTCTGAAACAGAGTTCCTGATTTCTTTTTAGATTTCCTGTCTCTGTGAAATCCTTTCTCTATTTACTTAGGAAAAAACTAGGTACATTTAAAATGGGGTAAAGAGAGAGGGAGAAATTTTATTAATTCATTCTAATAGTTAAAACACACGCACACACAACCCATTAAGACTGTATTTATGAGGGAGGAGGAAAGGGGTAGGAGAAGCAAGAAAAGCAACAAATTGCCTATTTTCACTCTCTAGACCTGATGGTACATCCTAGTGCAGTATTTCTCAACTACACATCTCAACCCACAAGTAGTAAGCTATGCCACAACTAATTGTAACTAATAATAAAAATAAAGAAGTATGTGAATTATATAACCTTATGGTTAGAGTCACTTGAGTTGGTACACATTTTTTAAAGGGCTACATAGCAAATGTTTTAGGCTTTGCAGGGCCAAGGCAAAATCAAGGATATAATGTAGGTACTTGTATAACCATTTAAAATGTAATCAATTTAAAATGTAAGATCTTTTCTTAGTTCTTGGAAAGTGAAAAACAAAAACATACAGAACAGGCAGCTGGTCAAATTTAGCCTACAGACTTTAGTTTGTCAATCCCTGGTTTAGAGTATGGACTCTGGAGTCTCAGTTTCTTCATCTGTAAAATAAAGATGATAATAATACCACCCTATCTGATTAGACACTTGTGAACACGAACTAGCTAAGTTAGCTAGTTACCAGAACCCTGCCCGACAGTGAGTGGCTCAATAAATATCTACTGACATTTTTGAAATAGAGTAATTCATATTAGTCCAAAAATTAACACACCCTGGAATGGACACCAATATCATGTTTAAATGATAAAATCAGAGTGGAGTTTGTGTTTAGTGCTCCAGAAAACCTTTAGGAATGTGGTAAATATGTGAGCTTAACTATTAATATCACATGTGGTGCTCTACAAAATCAGTCAGTAAGAGCCGCTGACCTAGTAGATTAGGATAATTGGGTTCTAATTACAGTCTTCTCCTGGTTCTTATGAGTGCAAGATGTCTAGTCACTTTGTTTACTCCCCCGCAAGAGTTAGCAATACTTCACAATTCAGGAAGGTATGAGTAAAATAAGATATTAAATGTAAAAGTATTATAGAAAAGAATTGCTAGGTTCCAGACTGTAATATAAGTTAATTTAACTTGGATGTTACTCTGTTTACCCCAGGAGATCTACTGAACTTTGTATTCGATCTGAGAAAGGAGCTTCTAGGAGGGAAATCGTCCATGACTGTGTTGGGGACAAACCCACAACTATGGATCTGCCTCCAGAACAGGCAGTAAGGCTAGAAAACCTCATTGAATGTGGAGGTGACTGATTGTCTTGGAATTTTTCTAGTCTGAATACTGAACTGAGCCCAAATGTCTGTATCTCCTCCAACCTAAAATCTCTTTAAAATAAACACACACAGGCCGGGTGCGGTGGCTCATGCCTGTAATCCTAGCACTCTGGGAGGCCGAGGTGGGCAGATTGTTTGAGCTCAGGAGTTTGAGACCAGCCTGAGCAAGAGCGAGACCCCGCCTCTACTAAAATTAGAAAGAAATTAATCGGACAACTAAAAATATATAGAAAAAAATTAGCTGGGCATGGTGGCGCATGCCTGTAGTCCCAGCTACTCGGGAGGCTGAGGCAGAAGGATCACTTAAGCCCAGGAGTTTGAGGTTGCTGTGAGCTAGGCTGGCGCCACGGCACTCATTCTAGCCCAGGCAAAAGAGTGAGACTCTGTCTCAAAAAAAAATAATAAAATAAAAATAAACACACACAAAAAAACATTCTGTGAAAAGAAAGATCCTATAATATCCCAGGGAAGCAAGATCTAGTGTCATTCATAGCTCTAAACTTTTAGAAATTCCTCAAGGATAGAGAGCAAGTGAGATAAAATTGATAGGAAAAAAAAAGCAGAGAGAAAAAAATACTTCTAAAACATTGAAGACCCAGTGAGTATTTAAGAAATTCCCAGCCTGAAATCCACAAAAGCATGAGAATTCATCCATCATGATAACAAGGTGAAGAACCACATTCAGCACAGCTGAGTTCCCGGGCCTTGCTCTTCATCAACCCGTAGAGCAGATGAGAGAAGGGTCTGCCCCTGTCTGATGCCCTCAGAACTGCTACCTAAAAGTCCGGGTCTGTTCTGGGAGGGCTCACAGTATGTACAGGCACTGAAAGACAAGAGCAGTGTCTAAAAAGACAGAAGGAAAAGAAGGACTTGTACCTTCTATTAACAGTTAAGGCTACAAAAACTGTTCTGTGAAGGAGAAGCTCAGAAGTGAGTGAGAGAAGGCTTAGGGACTAAAGAAGTAGCACAATGGCCCCAGGTAACTTACAGCTTCTGGAGGGACCGAGGGTAGGAATACTAGGAAGGCAAATAAATCTCAGGCACACATGGAGCCCCACACCACACTACTCCCCACAGTAAGCAGAGTCAGACCCTGCAAGAGGATACATATGAGAGAAAAGCTGACACGCCAAGAGATTACATCCAGAAGTTTCAAGACCCATCAATTATGAGTTTCGGTAAATACAGAGGAAATAAAAAAGGAAGAAATAATAAGGAAGTAATAAACTTAATTCCTAGAGCTGAATAAAAACTCAAGTCTGATGATTGAATGTAGAATTAATGCAAAAGAAACCAACCCTGAGGCACATCACTGTAAAGTTTCAGAAAACTATAAAGAGAAAAAGTCAACAGCTTCCCTGGGGAAAAAAATAAAAACTTATCTATTAGTACCAGAGAATCAAATTGGCATCAGAATTTTTACCAGTAATGTAATTACCATAAAACTATGGAATCACATCTTCAAAGTTTTGGAAAGTATAACTTAAAACTTGCATTCACGTATTAAGACAAAATAAGGACATTTGTAGGTACTCAGGGATTAAGATAAGTAACTTAGACCTTTTATGAAAAATTACAAAAGGCACCCCAGAAAAACAACAAAAATTCAGAGAGAGAAATGCACGAGGATACAAAAAATATTGAAAATGAAAAATCTGGCCTTTAAAAAGAAAATGGATAGGGAACCTATAGCTAAGCCTAAAAATTATTGTCAAGATATATATAAAAAAACCCAAAATATGGAAATAAAATCACAAATGAGTTTATTAATAGTAGGAAAGAAGTCATTGATGAAAGTAATTGGCACCAGTCAAAAATATGTTGGCTTTTTATTTTCCATCTCAGTTGAAACAAATCATCATTCAAATTTCTATCATCCAGTAAGTATAAAACTTGCTGTCCTGATCCTCTGACTCGTCTGTTTCATGATAATATCTAAGCGTCAGTGAGACGATAGTCTCAGAGCCCACGTTGTTAAGACATGAGATGATACACGCCACCCACCCCAAACTTCTGACTGGGGTTGCAAGGCAGACCTGAAGAAGAACTATCATGGGTGCATTGTGTATTCAGGCTCATCACTGGCTCAGCATCTCAACACACATTAAGAGCTGGGCTGGACCAAATAGAAATGAGATGACTTTCTTTGCTAAGCTACAGGCAAGACTAAATCCTACATTTAAATTAGCAGTGACTAAGATCAGAGAGAAGGGTAAACTTGTATACTCCTTCGGAGACTGCCTTTATTTTTAGATGTTTTAAAAATGTAATAATGGAATATGGATGAAGAGGACAGGTAGCCTACATCCATTATTTACTGCTATCACATCACCCACTTTATAGTCAGAGATTTAATGGTCTCTAAACCACTGTGTGGAGGACTGTCTGCTAAAAACACTATTAGATTGACTAATCATAGTTGTTAGCCTTTGCATTAACCAGAAGACATTTTGATTTTTTAAATTTTATTATTTATTTATAGATACATATTTTGAAGGTACATGTGATAAACTGATACATTCAAATAATCAAATAAGGGTAATTGAGATATCCATCATCTTAAATATTTATCTTTACATTTGGAACATTTGAATTATTCTCTTTGAAATGTACTAGCTACTTTGAAACATATAATCGATTAAGTATAGTCACCCCACTGATCTATCAAACACTGGATCTTATTTCCTCTAAGTGTATATTTGTTCCCATTAATCAACCTCTCTTCCTCCCTCCTCCACCCTTCCCAGTTGACATTTTGATTTTTTAAATCAATCCAGCTGCAGCAGTAAAGTCAATAAGAATCATAACTTTCTGGAAATAAGGAGCCCAGCAATGAGTTCTTAATGATATCAAATGCTTCTCGCAGAAACGTCTTTGAGAAATAAATGTATCTTGCTTACCAAGAGAAGACAAGATAATTCTTAAAGGAAGAATCATAAATGACTAGAAAGTAATTTTCTCATGAGTAAAGAATTATGCAGATCGCCACAAGGAGTTATGTCAGGGCTGGAGGAACTCAGGGTGGCAGGAATTAGGCCGCCGTCACCTCCATTCTCAGGAAGTAGTTCTAGCATGGATCAGAGAACTATTTTATCCAATTGTAAAACAGTGAGATGCCTATTCCTGGGTGGCCGGATGAGGTCTTCCATAGGGCAGAATGGAGCTCTGCTTTCTTTTTATTCCCTTCATCTTTTTCTGTCTTCACCCCTATTTGGAAAGGGTTTTCTAATATAATGGTGAACACAAGTAATGTTATGGGATGTTATCTCTTCATTAAGGACAACGTTTCCTTTTCTGTGGTCTCACTATGCTTTTATATGTTGAAGAATGAGAACAATCAAAGGGAATGAGACCTGGAGATGCAGTTTCAAAAGACATGGCATGGAACTTGATTTGCTAGATTGAGCAAGACAGCGATGGGAGAGGAATAAAAGACAAAGAGGCCAAGGGAGAGAAGCCAGCATGGCCCATAGCACCAATTTCTGAATGTTAAAAATACTCCTCAGTGTACTGGAAAGATTGGGTTCTTGATGGTGATGACTGGGTTCTTTTCCAGATTCATAAACGCTAAAGTTGCATGAGTATAGCTTATGTTGGTCACAAAATTCCCACACTTTTCCAGATATTTTACTGCTGAAATGCAGTTAGGGGCTAAATTGGTCCAGTAGCATGTGTTTTGTAAATATTTTATAATCTTCAACTTTCCTCCTTGTCATTTCTATTTCTTCAAGACTCAGAACAAATGGTTTTCTGTAAAGAATTCATGGTTCCATGAAAGCATATAAAGAAATTTGAGGAATCTGAGCAAACATCCCTTTATTTTCAGCAAATGAAATATGTGTATTGGGGGGTGTTTTTATTGTGACTTGGTTTTAGCATTTTTTATAGTAATGATATTTTAAATTATGACTATTAGAAAACACATAAGCATTATAGAAATTTGAAAACTCCAGAAAAGACTGTGGAAAAAAGTTGAAATCCATAACGCTACTCAAAAAATAATAATTATTAAATGTTTTCAATCTTCTAATTCACATATAATATACAACACATATAATGTATTATAGTAACATTTAATATACATTTGCCTCTGTTTGGGGGGATTTCTGTTCTACCCTTTTATCTGATTGATATTTTGGAAACTTGATATATTTATATACATACAAGGTCTGTCTGGAAAGTATCCAGCCATTGTTAATATAACGAGAACAGTTTGCGTGACACTGATGTAACCTGGCAGCCAAGGAGAGTGGACCGTTATGTGCATAAGTGAACAATGATGACATCACTGCACTAGTCAGTGCGGCACTAGACACTGTTGAGTGCACATGTGTACTGTGTGGCTGTCACATTCAAAAATGACTCAGTGAGTAGAGCGATGAATCTGCCTCAAAATTTACATTAAGCTTGAACATTCCTCTGTGGAAACCATTCAGATAATTCAGAAGGCTTTCAGGGAAGATGCAATGAGTACAGCACAAATAAAAGTGTGGCACAGATGCTTCAAAGATGGTTGAGAATCTGTTTAAAGTGATCCACATTCTGGAAGGCCTGCAACAAGCAGAACACCTGGAGAATGTTGAATGTGTACAGGTTAGGTTTAGAGACGCTGGGAGAATTGTGTGAGGTCCCAAGGTGCCTGCTTTGAAGGGGACTGAGGCATTATTTTCCTAGGTACAATGTTTCTTATATCTTCTTCAATAAATGTCTCTATTTTTCATATTAGATGGCTGGATACTTTCCAGACAGACCTTGTATGCATATATATACATAAATATATATAAATTAGGATCAGTATATCCATGTAATTTCACCTTCATCATTTTCACTAAATATATCATGATTTTTCAATCATTACTTAAAATTATTTTATGAATCTGTTCCATTTGTATGTACTGTCATTTATTGAACTAGACTTCTATTACAGAAAATTTTTGTTTTCATTTTGTTTTCATTACAAACAACACTGCAGAAAGTACCCTTTGTTTTATTCACCTTAAGCAAACACCATTTGCACTACTTGAACTGCTCTCACCAAGTCCCCAAGGAACTAGCCCGCTGCCATTGCCACCTCCTAGCAACATCACACTAGGAGAAAAAATGTGCAGGGAGAATATCAAATGGTTCACTTTGAAATTGGAGATGCTATTACAAGATGGAAAGAGAAGCCAGTATATAGGCTCTGCTTTTCAAATAATTGATAATCAGATATTGGGAAAGTGTCCGGCAACTGTGATGAGTGATTATCAGCATAGTCAATCCTGAATAATCTTTATAATGGAACGAATTTTGAGAAAGATAAGAAAGGAAGATGGAGGATGAGTAATTGAAACAGCAACACAATCAAGATGAAAAATCATTGATATTTGAAAATGAGTAGTATTTCTTTAGGCAATAGGAATAATTTTCTAAATTCGGGTTTTAAATAATACTAATATAAATTAGCATTGCCTGAGTTCACAAAATCCTGGATACCTGTTATGGAAAATTGACCAGAGGCAAGGAAGCTGGCCCAGGTTTAAATGGGCACATATTTAATCCTGCATGGCAGATCATCAGCATGCAAACAGTCTAGAGCTACTGCATCACGCAATGCTGACAAATGGCCATACTTCATTTTAACTGACACTGTGGAAAGAAATTGATGTTCTAATGAATGGGGTTCTACAAAAGTAGTCAGCACTGAAGACAATAATGACATTGCTTTAATCATTTAAAATCTGGATTATTGTATGACAGGTGCTTCTTCAAAATATGTAAGTTGCCCATTAGGTGCTTGGAGTATTTTTCCCATTGAAACCAAGTTGAACATTATGACAAAGTACCCATATCAGGTCTCAACTTCTACTCAGCATACAAGCTACTTCAGGGTCAGTGTTGCATTAGGAGCTTTCATCGTAGTAATAATTTCACCTTAGTCTGTTAAGAACACAATGGTCCCATCCCCTGACAAAGACTGTCGTTGGCCAAACTTGAATCAGGCTCCTCTAAGTCCTCTTTTTGACTGGGCCCTAATGTTGGGCTCCATCCTTGGCTTGCTCAGTCCAGTTTTAGCATGAATCTTGCTGAGTGAGTTTAGCAAAAATCCCCCCACCTTTGATATCTTACCACACTGGACTGACTTCAGCAAGAATGCTCCTGGCCTTGATGTTTTCCCCTGGTAATTTTCCATTCACTGAACCCCCACCCTGCTCCTTGACTATAGATTCCCGCTTGTCTTTGTATGTGGAAATGAGTCCCATCTTTCTCATCTATTGCAAAACCCCCGCTGTAGTAGTCCCCTTTTTGCGTAAGTCTTTCTTGTTATCTTTAACAAGTGTCATAAATGATTGTTTGTTTAACACCCCCACCTCAATCCACAGGGATTCTGAATCCTTGTCCAAACACCAGTGAGACCCATGTTCTCCTAAACACCCTCTTCTGCTCCTTCTGAGGGCTCCAGAGTTTGGCTTACCTTCTTCTTTTTCCATGCCTACTTCCAGTTGCTCCCACAGGTAATTTATTTTTCTCTCAATGGTAAACTGATAAATGCTAAATAACATGCTCTTCAGGAAAAAAACGCATGTATACATACATGTACATAAAATTCTTTTCTGATATAAAGGATATGCAGCACACAATTTACAAATAATAATAATATAAAATCATACAATTTACAATTCTATATAACCAGTTGATTCTCGTGGAGTTTTGGTTGATTTTTGCCAAGTTCTTTTATCTGTAGTCAATTTATTAATGCAGTTGACAAACAAGTATTGTTTCTAGTTCCGACCTAAATGTTGGATGATGTTTTCATGTACATCAATGAGTAACATGAAAGTGAAACAAAAACGACACGTCGGAACATCACTCATTTGCCAATGATGAGAGTGATTGTTTTGCTAAATAGGATAATAGTTTTCAAATACTGCAATATTTTCTAAATTTTTTGTGATATTCACACTGTAATAGATACAGACACAATACACTTTTAATTTTTAAAGGCATTATATAAAGAGTTCAGCATTACTTTCTGAAGATTAGACTAGAGGTTGACAAACATTGACTCATGGGCCAAATGTAGACAACTTCCTGTTTTGGTAAAATTTATTGATACAAAGGTACAGAAAAATGTTTCCAATTTCTGATCTAGCCAATCAATAAGACAATAAATCAATCCTTGATGGATAGCAATTGCAGATTGCCATGGTGTGGTGATGTCCACAATGGTCAATTTCAAGCTACTAAGCTGACTGCGGAGTTGGAAGGAAATGTACAACAGCACACTATTATATATTGCCACCAAACAAATGCAATAGACATAAATAACCTTGACTGTGTATAATAGTAACATGTAGTAGAATAATTAGGAAGTGATGAGTTTTGAGTATTTATTATATTTTTAACATAATTTACTTAATGATAAGTGTACATAATTTAATTTTAAAATGTAAATTAAATTAAATGGCAATGTGTGATAACGGGGCACTAGATATGTGGCCTGGTGGACAGAACATGCTCCCTAATAATATGTGTACCCTAATACTTGCCTCAGGGTTACAATGAAGATTAAATGAGATATGAGTCTGAGTCAGCAATATCCTTTTCAAACATGAAAGGTGGCACTGTCAACCAAAACAATTACTTAAGTCATCTTTACTAGACATGCCTTTTAAATGGAGATACGGTCCCTGAAGAAGTTTCCTGATCCAAAAGTTAATACTGGCGAGCTTCTTACTTAACATACATTCCTGACACAGGACCTTTGATATGTAAATTACTCATATTCCTTTTGAGAATCATTATGAATGATCATGCCAGAACAACCCATATGCAGACACACCACCTGTCAGGTCCTGCAAGGCCTATCTGAGACAGGTACAAGAATTCTGGACATATGGTATTTGTCACAAAGAAATGCTTCACCATTTAAATATGAGAGTTAAACACTCCAACATTCTGGAGTTAAGAACAGCAAGAAGTCAGTTACAAAGTGAGGAGGGGGAGGGATAACTCTCTAAGAATCTGTAGACAGTAATCACAGTGAGAATAGCTAAGGGGAATATAAATATGTATAAATGCTAACCAATTCGAATGCTTATGCTGAAGACCTTCCCAAGTGATCATGGCCTAAAATTAACATAGGCAATCCTTTCTTTGAAAATATGAAGGCCACTTTTGTGATCCTATGATAATTATTAATATATGAGACATAGAGTTATATCATGTCATTAAAGGTATATCGAATGGCAGAGACCTGAAAACTGAAGGGCGCCAAGAAAGGTAGCTCTCTCTAAACGCCCTCACTTCCAACTTCCTGATGCTTAAAAAACACCAAATGACTTAATTATAAGAGATAAAATTTAAAATCCATATACCCAATTATTAGAGATAAGATTTGAAATTCATGTCTCAGAAATTTATCAAAAGCTAATTTAATAACTTATAAAAGATGGATATAATAGTAATGTCTAACATTTGTTGCCCACCTATGTATGATACCCTCAAATGGATTAATTTGTTTTATCGCAAAATCCTATGAGTTAATCAGTTTACTGTACTGAAGAACTAAAGCTGAAAGGTAGTGAACTTGCCCAGGGTACATAAATGGTAAGTGATAGAATCAGAATTTGATCTCAAACTGTCTCTCTCCAAATCCCACGAATTTAAACTTTATTTCATACAACTTCTTCTATACTTCGCTTTCTGAGATTAAAGTGTGATATCCTTTGGTTGATATAGTTTCAACCAAAAGGGAAGGTCTCTAAAACCAAAAGAAGGTGAAAAATTAGGGAAGCTAAGAAGTGAGGAGAAGGCTCTGGGCCATGAAGACAAATCTTCTCCACTTCATATAATTACTTTCATTATGTGGTCGAGTCATCTTAGGTTCTTCTTAGTCTTCTTTGACCCTTTCAAATTAGCCAGCTAGACCACATTGGACCATTTCTAAAAAGGCTTCTTTATTGGAGCCAAGATAAGTGAGTAGGTATTGCTTACTGCTGACAATTCTGATCAGATCCCGCCATAGCTACTGCATTGTAAAGGAACAGGAGCCGAGACCTAAATGTACAGATACATTTGCTGACTTTCTATCAGTCAATAAATACTGCACAAGCTACCCTCAAAGAGTAATTTGTTTAATGGCCCCAGGAATTCTCAACTGTATCTTCAAAAAATCTTAAGAAGACTTAAACTATGACCTTTTTCTGCTGGAGAAAAATTAATGGGTGCTTTATGGAATGAATAAATAAAGTGGCTTATTTATTCAAAAACATGATCCAACCTGATAAAATATGCTTTGGAATAAATGTTCACAATGAAAGTTGTCTTCTGTCATTTTTCAAAGGGCTGAGGAATTAAATTATTAAATCTAGGGAAAATGCCTTATGAGTCTTTGATGCTGACTCTCAGATTTAGAAAACATATGTGGAAAATGGAGAATATTATCAATATACTTCCCTCTGACAGAAAGCAGAAACAGTGTCACCTATCTGACAGAGAGCATTTTAAATTGGTATTTCACAACCTCATTTAAAACAGCTTCTATTATCATCTTTCCATGTTAGAGTCCTGACTTCTAACAATGCTGCCATTATATTTATTTATGTCAATGTGACCCTGTGGCTGAGAAGTTTATATGACACGTCAACTTAACATTTGCATATGCAGACACATTATTAATAGTGAGTTCAACATAGAATCATGATCAAGATTTGATAAGAAAAAAATGCAACTCATTCTAGGTATGCTTAGTAAGTGAATCATTTATTTAAATTCTCTAGGTTTATATAGGGCAAAATTGGGAAATAATAGCTCAAGGCTTCATTCTACAGATTATAAAGATAAATATAATGAAAAATCAAATGGAAATAAATGTATTAATGACCAATTGGCCATTTAGAGGTCATGTGAGATTGTCACTTGAGCTCTTTAAACCAGGCCCTGAGCTGTGGAATAGAAGATAAGATGTACTATCTGAAACAGAAAATAAAACATAAACCCATAAAAGTATAGAAAACAATACTGATGCCATGCCCTCATCCCAAATACTTAGAAAAAAAATGTGGAAACGAGAGTCCAAAAAACTCTGATTTAAACTGTGAAATAAGCATATGATTTAAAACATTGTATACACACATGTATCTAAAATATTGAACATTTCCCATGCTAGTAGCAAGAAATGCAAGAACCTATGTATAAGTTTACTGATGACACAAATTACTTCAAGGAGAATCAAAAGATTGGTTAGCTTGGATAGGCCGATAGGCACATTTTGCTTAGCATCCCAGGAGAGAATGTGCAGCCGTTATAAAGTGTCCAGACTGCTTAGAGAGCAAGTGATGTTTTTCAAATGCTTAAAGGGCTTGTGTTGTTGATTCATGCTTTTAAGTCATAGAATTGGTGCTTGTTGAATGAATGAATTAAATTTAACTTATGATACAGATAATAAGTATCAGGGAGTTTTACAGTAGGAGGGGGTGACAGAAGTGATCACTCTATTTATTAATATTATTGCAGAGCCCAGGGAAGAGATGATACACTTTAGATCACACCTTGTTTTGTTGTCCCCACTCAGAAAGTACACAACCAAAGCCTGCCTAACTGGTTGTGAAGTCTGCCCAGTTTCTTTTGTACAATAGTAACAGAAGGTGAGATTTTTGAGGGATCATCTGCTTTGTTCTTTCATCTCAGAAGCTAATTACAGCTATGATTTCAGTTCTATAACACAGCCACACATCAACTTAATAGGATATATTAGTCTAAACAAAACCACACTGGACTAGTTTTATAAATTCTCATGTTTTTTAAAAATTCTATACAAGGCTTTCTTTCTATTTTATGTTAAAATTTGTGTTTAAATTATATATTTTAAAATATTAAGGGGGCATAGATGTTTTAGATTACATGGATCATTTTTATAATGCTTGAGTCCTGGCTATAGGTGGGTCCATGACTCAAATAGTGTTCATACTATCCGTTAGGTTGCTTTATTCTCCTCTCCTTGCCCTTCTAGAATTTGATTTTGGAGGAACTCTCTTTTCTATATGAAGTGATTTGAACTTTGGGAGCGACGAGTTACATGAATAGAAATTATAATGAATTTTAAAGAAAGACCCATTTATATTTTATGTCCACATTATTCCCAGAGGTGTTTTCTTTCATATTTTCTTTACTATTTTTTTTCTTGGTGAAGTTGGGGAGTATTATTTTTACAGTGATCAAATCAGGATATTTAGGGGGGCAAGAATCCTATTAATAATATAAATATATAAGTGGAATTATAATTGAAATTTAGATCAAGAAGAGAATATGAACTGATTGTAGTGATTTATTCTAACAACTGGGTTCCTGGACCTTGCATATCATTTAGGAAGCTCCGTCTCCATCTCGCATCATCAGCCACATGATTGTTTTGCTAGAAAAGTCACTCTGGCACTCTATATGGAGTTAGTATCCAGCCTATCTAATCACAGTTTTTGTATCTTAGGTCATTGCCACTGAAAATGTGGTCATGGGCCAACAATATCAGTATCACCTGAGAGCTTGTTACAAAAGCAGAATCCCTGATCCCACCCTATATTTACTGAATCTGAATCTGTATTTTAACAAGATTTCCAGTTAAGCCATATACATATTAAAATTTGAGAAGCACTGCCTTAACCTAAATTATCAAGAGGGAAAACTGAATCAGTATAAGACAGGTATTTATCTCTTATACAATTAATTGCATCTGAGAGGTCACCTGCTAAATAAATAATATAAATGACAACTGAATGCAATGTGATATCTTGAATTGGTCCTGAACAGAAAAAGAACATTGTGTAAAAATTAGTGAAATATACATAAAGTCTTATGACAATGCTAATTTCTTAGTTTTGATAAATGCAATATGGTTATCTGAGATGTTAACATAAAGAGAAGCTTACTGAAGAGAGTGTGGGAAGTCTGTTCAATCTTTACAATTCTTTGGTAAATTTGAAATTTATAATAGTTTCAAAATGAAAAGTTTAAAAATTATAGCTGTGTAGCAAACAACCACAAAATCCCAGTGGTGTGCAACACGTAACTTTCCTTTATCTCAAGGTTTAATTGATCTGGGTTGAACCCAGTTGATGTCATCTTGGCTCATTCAGGAGTCTGTGATCAGCTGCCAGGAAGGGATGAAGTTCTGTTGATCATAGCTTGACTCATTCACCTGCCTGGGGATTTACTCTCTATTGGCTTATTTAGAATGGCCTCATCTGGGGCCACATGAGAATGTATCCTCACTATATTAAAACTGACTTCTGCTTAAGTGAACTTAGGGAAAGTTGCTTTGAAAAGGAAGAGAAAAGAAAATTTTCAGAAACTGTCACAACAAGTCAGCTGATATTACACAGATAAACTGAAGAAGAGCATGAATGGGGTAAAAAGCAAAATAATCAAATCCTCCAAATTACTTATGGTGTATCATTATGTCTTTGTTGGAGTCCAAAAACATGCCAGAGTGATAAAATGGTTTTAGTAAATATGCCATGCAAATAGGTCAATGCTCCTATTTAGGTCAGATGTCACCTTGCTACTTGGTAAGAATACTGCAAAATTATATGGTTTATTATAATGAATTAAATACATATATACATATATGTGTCCACAGTATATACATTTACACACTCTTATAGTTGGTTAATTTTCCAGTATAGTGATGAATTTATGGCAATTTAATAATATATGCAGAGTAATGTGTGAGGATAATGTGTAATCTATTTTTTGAAATTCAAAAAGTTATTCTCTGTAGGTATATATTTCAGAAATGAAAAGAAGGGATACCCCTTTGAAGCTCTAGAAATAATGTGACTACAGATTTGCCCCTAACTGAAAATTATATAAAGCACATACACAAAGATTTGTTCTCATAAATAGATGTTTGTATACTGTGAGGTATTAAAAATAGATTTACCAATTCATGTATATTGCACAATAACTATGTGCTGAATATTCTAGTCTCAGGGAAGAGAGAAATGAATAAGATATGTCTCTATTCTTTTGGAGTCCACATATAGCAATAAGTGATATAAAAAAATAAAATGGCATAATAAATTAAAGGGTACTTGGGCAGTGAAGGTACAGGTTACTTTTATAAGGCTGCAAAGGAAGGACTCACTTGAGAGGTTATATTTGAACTGAATCGTACTATTTACAAGGACACAAGCACACAGAGATTTGGACAGAGGAAGATCTTATTAGACAGAGGGATCGTGCAAGAATTCTGAAGCACAGATCACTATGATATGCTGGAAGAACAGAATGAAGGACAGTGTGGCTGGAGCATAGTGAAGAGAATAGATGTGAGACCTAAGGCTGTAGTTGTAGGCAGCAGACAGATCAATGTATCATATATATCCTCATAAGACATGGTAAGGAGATTGGATTTTATGTGTTCTGCAATGGGAACCTATTCGAGGGCTTAAGAGCAAGGAATGGCATAATCTGACTTGTTTTAGAAGGAAAATAAATTTGAAAGGAGCAAGAATAGAAGCAAAAAGACCAGATATTTGAGGAGATATGTGACAATCTGCTTCATTGCAAGAGAAAATATGTGAATGGATTGACATGTGAGAGAAGACTGCTAGTTAAAATAGTCACTAAACTCGTAAGTGTGTGTTTAGCTAAGCAGCAGCAGCAAACTGAATAAAAACTAATTTTCCTGTACAGATCTAGAAACATGAAGTACTTTCCTACTTTAAGTCTGAGTAAAAGCTTTTGAAATAAAGAAAATAGTAACCCAACATTTGGCATTGTTCACTGTGCATAAATTCCATAATTACAGAAGTAGTTCTAGTATTAGTTTCAATTGTCTGGCAAAAATTTGAATTTACATTTAATTAAATGAAATGTTTTATAGTATATAAATAAATGTAAATCATTTATAGAATGATTGAAGGATCCATCGTGTTTTTGCAACAAAGCCACACTTCTTATCTCCTATATAATTTGTGGTGCCTCAAAACCAATTATTTAAGGTAATGTGAAAGTAAGATTACAACTATTTAGTTACTAATAAAAGGTACTAAAATAGTATGCTAAAAAAATCAGCATGACAATTGTCATTACAAAAATAGAACTTATTAAAGCCTTAACCACCGTAAGTATATACGCCAAATGAATATAATAGATATTTTCTTGACATTCAGATTTCAAAAAGTAGCCTTACAGTTTGGGTGGGAATATAGTGGCATCTTGTTCTTAAAATTTTCACTTCTGCTGAACACCATACAACAAAGAGAATGTGGAAATAAACTCACACACCTAACACCAGAGCTCCTAGGTTCATAAAACAAATACCATTAAATTTACAAAATGAAATAAACAGTAACATAATAATAGTGGGGCACAGAAACACTCCACCAACAGAACAGATCATTGAGGCAAAAAAATCAACAAAGAAACACTAGACTTAAATGGGACTCTGGAACAAATGCATCTAAAAGACTTTTACAGAACATTCAACACACTAACTATAGCATATACATTATTTTCATGAGCAAATGGAACACTTTCCAACACAGATCATATGTTAAGCCACAGAACAAGTCTCGGCAAATTCAGAAAAATCAAAATGATATCATATATCTGCTCAGATCATAGCGGAATAAAATTAGAAATCAATTCCAAGAAGAACACTCAAAATTCCACAAATACATGGAAATTAAAAAATCTACTGCTGAATGATCCTGGGGTCAAAGACAAAAATCAAGATGGAAATTAAAGATTTTTTTAACTGAATGACAAAGACGACACGAGCTTCTAAAATCTCTGGGATACAGAAAAAGCAGTTCTAACAGGGAAGTTTATAGCCTTCAGTGTCTATCAAAAAGACACAAAGATCACAAATTAATAAGCTAATGTCATACCTCAAGGTATTAGAAAAACAAAAACAAAACAAATCCAAAGCTAGCAGAAAAAAAAAAATAAATAACAAAGATCAGAGCATGACCAGATGAAATTTAAACCAAAAAGTAATACAAATGACCAATGATATAAAAAGTTGGTTCTTTGAAAAGATAAACACAACTGACAGACCATTGTATAGACTACTCAAGAAAAGAGAGAGTATTTAAACAAGCTCAATCAGAAATGAAAAAGGAGACATTACAACTGATACCACAGACATAGAAAAGACCCTCCAGACTACTACAAACACCTCTGTGCTCTCGAATTAGAAAATCTAAAGAAAATGGATAAATTTTTAGAAAAACACAACCTCCCAAGCTTGAATCAGAAAGAAATAGAAATCATGAACAGACCCATAATGAGTGTTGAGATTGAAACAGTAATAAAAAATCTCCCAACAACAAAAAGCACAGGAACAGAAGGATTTACAGGCAAATTCTACAAGACCTACAAAGAACTGGTACCTATCTGACTGAAACTATTTCACACGTCAAGAAGGAGGAAATTGTCCAATACATTCTATGAAGCCAGTATTACCCTGATACTAAAGCCAGGAAAAGACAAGAAAAAAGGAAAACTACAGACCAATATCCCTCATGAACACAAATGCAAAAATTCTCAAGGCAACAGTAGCAAACAGAATCCAATGATACATTAAAAACATAATAATTGACCATCATCAAGTGGGTTTCACCCCCGGCATGTAAGGATGATTCAACATATGTTAATGAATAAATGTGATTCACTTCGTAAGTAGAATTTAAAACAAAAACCATATGATCATCTCAATAGATGTAGAGAAAGCATTCGATAAAATCCATCACCCCTTAATGATAAAAACCCTTAACAAAGTAGGCAAATACAGAACATACCTCAAAATAATAAAAGCCATATATGACAAACCCAAAGCCAATACCATACTGAATATGGTCAAGTTGAAAACATTTTATATAAGAACTGGAAAAAAAAAAAAAAAAGGATTCCCACTGTCACCACTTCCTTTCAAGCTAGTACTGGAAGTTCTAGCCAGAGCAACCAAGTGAGAGAAAGAAATAAAAGGCATCCATATCAGAAAAGAGAAAGTCAAACTATCCCTGTTTGCCAACTATATGATTTTGTATCTAGAAAACCATAGAGATGCCTCCTAAAGACTCCTAGAATTCATAAACAAATTCAGTAAAGTCTCAAGTTACAAAATTAATGAACACAAATCAGTAGCATGTCTATACACTAATAACAGCCAAGCCAAAAATCAAATCAAGAATTCAATACCATTCACAATAACCATGAAGAAAATAAAATACCTAGGAATATACTTAACAAAGGAAGTGAAAGATTTGTACAAGGAGAACTATAAAACACTGATGAAAAAAATCACTGATGAGGCAAACAAACCAAAAAACCTCTCGTGTTCATGAATTGGAAGAATCAACATTGTTATAATGGCCATACTCCTCAGAGTGGTTTATAGATTCAACACAATTCTCATCAAAATACCAACATCATTTTTTATGTAATTAGAAAAAACAATCCTAAATTTCACATGGAATCAAAAAAAAAGAGCCTGAATAGACAAAGTAATTCTAAGCAAAAAGAGAAAATCTGGAGGTATCATGTTATCTGACTCCAAATTATAGTAGTAGGCTCTAGTAATCAAAACAGCATGGTATTGCTAAAAAAGTAGACACCTAGATCAATGCATCAGAATACAGAGTCCAGAAATAAAATCATATACCTACAACTGATCTTCAGCAAAGCAGACCAAAACATACAGACTCACTGTTCAATAAATGGTGCTGGGAAAACTGGAGAGCTACATGCACAAGAATGAAAGTGGATCCCTATCTCTCATCATATCAAAAATTAACTCAATATGGATTAAAGACTTAAATGTAAAACTTGATATCATAAAAGTTCTAAGAGAAAACTTAGGAAAAACCATTCTGGACATTGGCCTAGACAAAGAATTTATGACTACATCATCAAAAGCAAATACAACAAAAACAAAAATAAATAAATAAATTGGACTTAATTAAACTAAAAATTTTCTGCCTGGGAAATGAAATAACCAACAAAGTAAACAGACAACTATAGACTGGGAGAAAATATTTGCAAACTATATATCCAACAAAGGACCAATATCCAGAATGTGTGAGGAACTCAAAAACTTAACAACAAAAAAACAAATAACCTCATTAAAAAGTGGGCAAAAGACATGAACAGACATTTTTCAAAAGAAGACATGCAAATTGCCAACAAATGAAAAATGCTCAATATCATTAGTTATCAGGGAACTGCAATTTAAAACCCAATGAGATACCGTCTTAACCCTCTCAGAATGGCCATTATTAAAATGTCAATGAACAATAAATGTCGGGTGGATGTGGTGAAAAGGGAGCACTTACACACTGTTGGTGAGAGTGTAAATTAGCACAACCTCAATGGAAAATAGTATGGAGAGCCCTAAAAAAACTAAATGTAGACTTACTATTCAATCTGGCATTCCCACTAATGGGTATCTACCCAAAGGAAAATAACTCATTACATCAAAAAGACACATGCTCTTTTATGTTTATCGCAGCACAATTCACAATTGCAAAGATATGGAATCAACCTAAGTGTGTCTGTGTATGTGTGTATGTGTATATATACACATACATATATATATGTATATATGTATATACACACACGCACACGCATATATATATATATCTCCAGCCATTGTTAACACAACGAGAACAGTTTACATGGCTGGATACTTTCTGGACAGCCCTCATATAATTTGATTGGTATCAGTCTTTTCTATAGTTACATCCAATAACAGAAAACAGTGTAGCATAACTCCACAACATTCAAGACAGAGACTGTTGGTCAATCATTTTACATTCAGGTTTTTTCACATATAAAGTATGTAGGCAATTACTTTTGACCCTGCATAATGTCAAGAAATTTGGCTTACATGGGCCATTCCTGAAGAAACTGTTAACAATTAAATTTCAGGCCACCCCTCCAAAGTGAAGAGAGAATACTTTAGCAAAAATAATTCAAGACAAAAAGAGAATAGTGTATATGCATAAAATAAGAAATGTCAAGGGAGAAATAACTACAGAAACAGGACATTTTAAAATTGTGAGACTACTTTGTATGAAAATTTTCTAGGAAAATATAACAAAAAAAAATCCAAAAAATTTCATGTGAGAATTCTAACATTTTGAGTAGATTTTTTTACTTTATTTAAACTAATATATAGCATAAAAAAACAAGGATAGCTATATTTTTAATGACTGCACACACACAAACTACATACCAATCTCTCTTATGAGTTCTTTGCAAAAATCATAGATAAAATGTTAGTAAAATGAATACAGTAAAATATTAAAGAAATAATCCACTGTGAGCAAGCAGGATTTATTTCAGGCCTTTAAGGATGTTTAAATATATAGAAATATATTAGCATAATGTCTTTTTTTTTTAGATTTTAGGAGAAAATTATATTTTCATCCTCAAAAAAAACCTCAAAAGTAGTTTGCTAAAAGTCAACACCAATTCTTGGTTTTCAAAAACAGAAATACATAAAAATTCTTAATAAACTGATATAATCTAATTCACATGAGAGAGTGAGAGAGAGAGAGAGAGAGAGAGAGAGAGAGAGAGAGAGTGTGTGTGTGTGTGTGTGTGTGTGTGTGTGTGTGTGTGTGTATTAGCCCAAAAGCCGGTATGGTGCCAGAGTTAATCCAACTAAAGTAGGGAATGGCAAGAAAGAACATTATTATCACTCTTGTTAACATTGCAGTGGAGTAATTAACTAACCCAGTTAGACAAGATAAATCAATTAGAATTATAGTAATTACAAAGGAAGAGTTAAGATTATTCCTATTTGGAGATGATATGGCTTTATATAAGAAAAAAATCAAGAGATATAAACTGTTACAATAAGATCATTCTGTGATATAACATAGTATAAAATTAATAACCAGAAATTAATTATCTGAGTGTGTGTGTATATATGTGTATATACGTGTGTGTGTGTATACATATAATGTGAAACTTGCAAGATAAAAATCAAAACAGTACTGAAGGCCACAAAAATATACCTCAATAACAAATAAAAGAAATATATATGACACTAATGTATAGGGATATTCAATATTACAAAGATGTCAATTTTACCTCAGTAAATTTGTTAGTTTTGCAATCCCAAACAAAATAACAAAAGATGTGTCTTCTAAAATTAACAGGCTAATTTTTCAACATTATTGGAGTACGATTGAGGAAAAATAAACTACAAATATTTAAATTGTACAAGTAGATGACTTCTGAAATATACATGCCTGTGAAACTATCTCTATCATCAAGATAAGGAACATATACATTTTCCAAAAGTGTTGTGTCCAGTTGTAATCCATTTCTTCCTGTCCCCAATCCCAGGAAACCACTTATTATCTATTACAGATTTGTTTGCATTTTTTAGAGTTTTAAATAAATGAAGTCTTATAGTAGGTACTATTTTTGTCTATTTTCTTAACATAAGTATTTTGAGATTGATACATGTAAATCTATCAATAAGTCATTTTTATTGCTGAGTAGTATTCCATCGTATGGGTTTACCATAATTTATCTGTTAACCTGTTGATAGGCATTTGAATGGGTTCCATTTCTTGGCTACTACAAATAAACTGCTATTACCATTTATGTACAACCTTTTATGTAAATGCATGCTTTCTTTTCTCTTGCGTAAATTCCTAGGAAAGCAATGGCTGTATTGCATAGTAGATGTATATTTAGCTTTTTAAGAACTTACTAAACTTAAATTTAAAAAAACTGCTAAACTTAGTTTCAAACCATTTTATTTACCTACAACAGGGTATGTATGTATAGGAGCACCAGCTGTTTCACATCCTCTACTTGGTACGGATGATCAGTCTTCTGAATTTTGACCATTTTGGGGAGTATACAGTGGTATCTCAAAGTAGTTTAAATTTCCATTTCCCCAATGACTAATAATGCTGAGCATTTTTTCATAGGCTTACTTTAGGGAAGTGTCTCCTTTAATCTTCTGCCCATTTTTCTGTTTGTTCTTATTAAATTGTAAATCTAGTCATTTGTCAAATATATGTTTTGCAAACATCTCCCTAATTGTGGCTTACCATTTCATTCGCGTTCAGTAACTCTTGAAAAGATTTTAATTTTTATGAAGTCAAATTTACCATGGATTGTACTTTGGCTATT
>RJWJ010011145.1:33595-45235 GCA_004363605.1 Indri indri
TGTTTTTTTTTTTTTTTTTTTTTTTTTTTTTTTTTTTTTTTTTTTTTTTTTTGAGACAGAGTCTCACTCTCTTGCCTGGGGCGAGTGCCGTGGCGTCAGCCTAGCTCACAGCAACCTCAAACTCCTGGGCTGAAGTGATCCTTCTGCCTCAGCCTCCCGAGTAGCTGGGACTACAGGCATGCGCCACCATGCCCGGCTAATTTTTTCTATATATATTTTTAGCTGTCCAATTAATTTTCTTTCTACTTTTTTGGTAGAGATGGGGTCTCGCTCTTGCTCAGGCTGGTCTCGAACTCCTGAGCTCAGAACGATCCGCCCGCCTCGGCCTCCCAGAGTGCTAGGATTACAGGCGTGAGCCTCCGTGCCCGGCTGGAACTTCTATTTTTCATGCCCATCTTTTGAACAGAACCACGCGCTACTCATTATACTAGCTTTATAAGAAGTTGGAAGTCAGATATGTAAGTCCTCTAACTTTGTTCTTCCTTTTCAAATTTTTTGGCTATTCTAGTTCTTTCTGTTTCCATATAAATTTTAGAATCCACTTAGCAAGTACTACCATCCTGTCTAAATAAAAGACTGCAGAGATTTTAGTTGGGAGCTCATTGAAACTATGAACTGATTTGGGAAGAACTGATATCATAACAACCCTAGGATTTATAATCTAAGAATTTAGTAAATCTCTCCATTTATTTATATCTTCTATAATTTATCTTGGCAATATTTTATCATTTTAATGTACAGGTCTGTAACATCTTTTGTCAAATTTATCCCAAAAGTTTTCATATTTTTGAAGTTATTTTAAGTAGAATTATCTGTAAATTCCCTCTTCTATTTGCCGCTACTGTATAGAAATTTTTTAATTTGTTCTATAAATTCTTATATATTGATCTCATATCCTGCAATCTCGCTAACAGTCACTAATTTTTTTTTTTTTTTGTAAATTCCTCAGGGTTTTTTTAATGAATGACTATGTCATCGGCAAATAAAGACAGTTTCACTTTCTTTTTTCAAATTTATTTGTTTCACTTAATTTTCTTGATTTTTTGCACTTGGTAAGACATTTAATACAATATTCAATAAAAATTGGGAGAGAAGATATTCTTACATTATTCTGACATAAATGCATTCTTTCACCATTAAATTTGATGTTAGCTGTAGATTTTTGTAGATAATCTTTATCAGATTGAGGAAGTTCCCATTGCTAATTTTCTGAGAGCATTTATTATTATGGATGAGTGCTAAATTTTTTCATGTTTTTTTAATCAATTGATAGGACCATGATGTTTTTCTTAGACTGTGAATATTGTGTATTACATTGTGTAATTTTTTAATATGGAACCAGTCTTTCACTCCTTGAATCAATCTCACTTGTTTAAAATGTATATTCCTTTTAAATATTACTAGATTTAATTTGCTGAAGTTTTGATAAGTTTTATGTCTATATTTATGAGAGATATTGGTCCGTAGTTTTCTTTTCTGCAATGTCTTTGATTCTGTTTTCATGGCAATACTGACTACATAGAAAAAAATGGGAAGTGTCCCCTCCTTTAAATTTTCAGGAAGAGTTTGTGCAAAATTGGTATTGTCTCTTCCTTTAATGGTTGGTAGAATTCATCAGTAAAGCCATTTGGCTGGAAGTTTTCTTTGTGGAAATGTTTTTGACTCAAATTCAATTCCTCTGGACATAGGGCTGTTCAGTTGATTTCTTCTTAAGATTTTGTAGATTGTGTCTTTCATAGAATTTCTCTATTTTACCTAAATTTTCAAATTTTTTGGTATGAAGTTGTTTATAAGTTTCCATTTGTATCATTTTTAAGCCTGTAGGATCTTTAGTGTTTTTCCTTTCTCATTTTGGTTATCAGTAACATTTCTATCTCCTAATCAGTCTGGCTAGCTAAAGGTTTACCACGTTTGTTGATTTTCTCCAAGAAAATTTTCTATGTCAATGATTTTTCTCTGTTTTTAATTTTTAAATTTTATTTATTGCTGCCTTTATCTTCATTTGCTTTGTCCTGTAAATTATGTTAAACTTGCTCTTCTGGTCCTTACATCTTAAAAAGAAAGATTTGATCACTGATTTGAGACACAACTTTCTTATTACTATAAGTATTTAATGCTATAAGTTTTCCTGTGGAAAACTTTAACTGCTTCACCAGAATTTTGATGTCTCATTTTTAATTTCATGCAGTCTCAAATACTTTCTGTTTTTCCTTTTGATCTGGTCTTTGACCCAAGTGTTATTTACTGGAGTGTCATTTTATTTGGTTAGGAGATTTTCCAGACGAATTTCTCTTACAGTTTTCTAATTTAATCCCCCGTTTGTTTACAGCAATTTTTAAAAAATCCCATATGGGTATGTAAATGTTTATGTGTGTGTGCAGTCAGAGGAGTTCTTCAAGATTTAAAGAGATATTAGGGACATAATAGCAAAATGTAATATGTAGACTCTGAATACTGGAGTACAATCTAGAGCATTTCAATATGGACTAGATGTTAGATAGTATTTGGAAATAATTTTTAATTTGGCTTTATAATGACGATGTATATATAAGAAATTTTATCTTTTTATAAGTCCATTCTAAAGCATTCAGTGTGAATTTTGTGTATTAATAGAAAGTTATAAAGAAAAGCATTGGCAGGATAAAAGAGCAATGAGAGTGACTCAGCTTTATCAGATATTAAAACATACTATTAGCCCTCAATAAATAAAACAGTACCATTTTTCTTTTCAATGTTGTTAAAGCAATAAAACAGAACAACAGTGATTTTGAGATTAGGAGCAATATAGTGTGCATGTAAAGTGGAGCCAAGATGTCTTGGCTAGCAGGAAACTGAGATGGATTCCAGATTCTGTCACGAAGAGGTGAAATAATATTGAAGATTATATCTCAGCTCCTGCTGTGGAAAGTTGCAAAGACCTGGCCTGTTGATGGCTGTTCAGAAGTTCAGCTTTACCTCTAATTCAAAGGTGTTAACATTAGTGGTTCTTGCCAAGCTCTGGGCACAACCCAAATCTCCATAGCACTATAGATAAGTCAAATAGCAGTGAGGCATGGTCTCTGAAGTCTGATGATGGAGATCACTCTTGGTTCCACATAACGGCAGAATTAGTAAAAGAAATTTCAAGGTGAAGTGGAACACAGTCAACGGTTAAGAAGTAGTCCAATGTTTGGAATTCTAGCCCAAAATATTTCCACGACAAAATACTGTGCACAAAGCCGTATAGCATTGAGTTATTCAACAGTTTTAGAGGCACTTAAATTTCTTTCTGCTATTTAGCCCCACAGACAAAAATCTGAATTAAAAATACAGTTCCCTTTAAATATACAAGTGGACTCTAGGGGGTGCAAAAAACACAATACCTCTTTCACATTATTAGTCTTTGAACTATTTAATAGAATGAGATGGTCTTCTAGAAGGTAACCAGCAAAATCACATACTCCTAGCTAAGATCAATATATAATAGCATTTGGTATCATTGCTCAAAGATTCTACTAAGGCATAAATAATAAATGTCTTTATTTTCAATTTTCAGATTATCAAAGGGCATTAGTTAACGGAATTCATAATGAATCAATTTCAAAATATATGCCCACTGCATTGATGCTCTGGATTATTGTTTAAAAAATCTATGGAGTACTCTTCAATTCAGTATTCTTCATGTGTATAGTGTTTTTTCTTATTCTTGATTGAATTTCAACATTTGAAAAATCCATATTTCGATCCAAATCACTTTTTTTTTAACATGCCTTCTAGATATCTCCTTCCTATACCTCACATGGATGTCAGAAAACAAATTCACCCACATACTTGTTCCTCCTTCTCCTTTGCTATCCTACACAGAGATGTCATTACTTTCCTGTCCTCAAAGAGAAAACTGAAAGACATCTACAGACTTCCCTCTCCTTCACTCCCCACCCCTAAAGCCCAAGTCAGATTGTTTGACCTCATTTATATCTTTGCATCCTGTCCTCTCCTCTCTGTCATACCCGTTTCCTAAAGGTGGCTTTCACAATCCCCGATGGACATAAGCCTCCACACGGGTTCCCTGCCCCCTTTCCAGGCCGTCCTCCACACTCCCGCCCTCATGCCTGTGCAGCAGCACATCACCCCCGCTGACTGTAAAAGATAGAAATCTAGACTCTTTCCTTGCTTGTCTCATTATCCCAACACCCTACATGCAGATCCTAAGCTCCAGAACCATGAGCGGGTTCAGATGCCTGCCACCTACCTCCTCCTCTACCCAGCTCACACCTATTTGTCTCACTCAACTCTGTCACCTTCCTCTTGGAAGTTTTCCCAGACATTCCTTCTTTTACTCACTTTCTCCTTCTGGAAGAGGTGACAGGGGTCCTCTTGCTGGGTGCGTATGGCACCCTTATGCCACTTCGATGCGATGCTACATTTTGATTGTATCAAATGTTTGTTTTCTTCTTTCTAGTGTGACCTATCTCCAGGCAAGGTTGTTTGTGTTTGTTTGTTTCTAAATCCATATTGCCTAATGCAGGGTTTGGTATATCATAAGATTCAAAGTTATTGTTAAATGAATTGCAGCAGACAGTGAAAATTAATTGTGAAATTAAAATGTACCTAAAATTGGAATATTTCCCCTGTTCCATACCTCATTTCTTTGATACTAGTCATATGCCTATTAATTTGGAAAGGAAAAGTTTTTATGGAAATATACATGAATCAGTGTTATCTACACTTGCATATCAAAAGTAAAAATTTTAATTCATGAGCCAGATGTTTCATCTATTCAATGTTGAACATCTGGATGTTTATATAATTAGCAATGATTGGTTAATTTTGTTTTAATTTTTCATCTGGGTGTTTGGTATCATGGAGAAACAACTTATATTTCTAATATAATATGGTTTATACACACACAAAAGAAAAATTTGCTTATGTTTAGTAAAATATCATCTGGCCCCATTCTCTTTTATATATTTGTACTTCTATAATTTTGCCTCTCAAGGTATTATACATAGAATATATTCACACCCTCTTCATGCATCTCTAAGTTAGGCGTTCCCGTCCACATTTTATAAGTGAGGAGGTTAGGTAAAAAACAATCTTGTTTTTTACCAGGGTATAAAACAAGGATATAAAACAAGATTGTCAACAGGGTATAAAACAAGATTGTAGAGGGCTATGATATGAAACTGGGTCTTTCTGACTCTAATGCCCAAGGTATTAACATCTACATCATTCTGAATTTGAACTTGTGACTGCAACCCATTCCAGCACTGACCACTTTTTAATACAGCATTTACTTGCAAAGCATACACTAAATTTCTCTTGGTATCACCTCATGATCTTTCAGATATTGCTTTATATTTTTGGATGCTCCATTTACACATTCCCTAAATAAAATCTTCACTAAGATGCAGTCTTATTGTTGCTATCACAGACCCTAAGGAGGCTTCTTCTCCATCGCGATATCTTAATAGGTCTGAACAGCTACCACGATGACCTCTCATAATAAATGCTAAGACAGGAAAGAGAGAAGGAGGAGGTAGTACTATACTCCCAACAAATAGTTCTAGTATATTAAAACACCACTGGAATGTTTCCCATCAGGTATTTCATTGAATGTTAATTCCACAGGACAGTAAGAATTATGTGCAGAAAGAGTTCTATGTTAAATAAGTTTGTGAAATCCTGGATTTAGCAAAGATAAAGTTAATTTTGCAAAGTATTTCTTTAAACTTTTAACATGCTTAAGTATGTGTTGTAAATTTGAAAGGGTAGACTATCTTACATAGAATTTTCCAAGATTTGTGATCACAAAACCCTTTTATAAGGAGTATCCTGTGTGACCCATGCTAATATAATGCGCTTTTTCAATGAATAGGAATAATACCAGCTGCCAAATCCAATTTTCAGTAGTTTCCCTGGCACTCAACAAGACTTAAGGCTTTGGCTGTGAGAGCCCTGGAGCAACACAAAGGACTTATGTCAAAGTCCTGTAATAAACATGTACTGATGATGTCACATATATTATGAAGCATAAGGTCCTTGAACAGAGGGCAGATCTGTAGAGAGAACTAAATCAAAACTATGCTCATATTAAGCTATGACTCCTTGGAACCATTTGAACCATTTTGTGCTAGGTCTCCTGTACATTCATTATCTCAGGGCAATAGGTTAATTTTACAGTCTAATGTAAAGATTTTAAACAAAATTTAACCCAGTGATACGGTGATACACCAGGTATTATCAGCAAAAGGAGTGGAAATTAAGAAGAAAGTCAATTGTAAAAAATGTTAAGAAAATGAGAATTCTCAATTAGTGAAAAGTGATTAAAAGTGAAGGCTCTGTAGTTGGACAGAAGACAGATTAGATTCTGACTCTGTTCCTTACTAATTGTGACTTTGGAAAACTTCCTCAGTTCTCTATGCCTGTCTCCTTTTACTTATAATAGCCTATATAATCCCAATTTATAGGATTGTTGTGAAAGTTAAAGAAGATAAAGCCTGTAAAGCACAGGGCCATGTGCAAAGTAAACTCTCAATAAATCCTAGCTATTATAATGTCATTGGTGGTGATGATGATGTAACCAAATTAAATCAATAGTACTCAAATACTGGATTAGAATCAGTGATTTGCAAACTTCAACATGTCTTTAAGAATCCTCTGGTATGCTTGCACCTTGGGCTCACAATCACTTGGAGCCTGGTTTAGTAGGGAGGAGTGTTTTTCTCCCAGGCAGGCCTCAGACAACACTTGGAGAAACACCGGACCAGTGGACCCCAAGTTCCCTTGCATATCCATCACATCACGATTTTGACACTCCCTTTACCTCCCAAGTGTGGCTTAACTTTCACCCTTCACTCAATTTTTCCTTTTCTCTGGCCTGCCAGACTTTGGAGGGGTAAGTGGACCAGCCAGTGCAGCCCTAGTGTCTGCACTGGGAGCTGCAGGTTCTCAGAGCAGGACTCCTTGACTTCCTCCGTTCTTAGCAGTGAATCCATCTTATCTGTAATCAGAATGGCTCTGGCTGCTTGCTGAAGAATATATTCCTTTGAGTATGACTTACAAATGCTATACAAGAAAGGAATGAGCAAAAACAACTTTCCAGTTGTAACAAAGCACTTGCAAAAAATGTGACAGGAGCAAATCAAAACCCAAAATGAGTTAAAATAGTAGCTTTCACATTAATTATTCAAAAGACAAAAATTAAATTATTTATGCACACACAAAAATGTAAGACAGTTTATTTTTGTGTGTGATATATAACCCTGATTGATATCTTTACCCATAATATTTACAGGATTGCTTTTCAGTATTTTCAACTTTTGCTTAAGGTATGGCGCATCAGTCAAAGAAAACAGCACTTCACAAATTTTCCTGGGAAGTGAAAAACCAGGTTCTTTTTCACCTTACGAATAAACTCTTATCCCAGCTTTTCCTTCTTTTGACAAACTACCTTTTCCAACAACTACCTATGAATTTTGATGAACTCATTTAGGATCTACTGTGCTTTTTCCCTCCTCTATATGCAGAGAGGTAAAATGCAGACGTTGATGAAATGGCTGCCTCAGGCGGAGGCCACTACATGGAGTGCAAGACTTGGCTGTGGTTGTCTCCTGCAATTCGTTCTGTGAGTCTCAAATTGGAGTCCAGCTGTGAAAAGAATGGCAGAAACCCTGTCCTGGCTTTTAACAGCTACAAGCCCAGAGATTGTAAAGTCAACAGAGCCCAGAGTAGGCCTGCGGGCAGCGCTAGCAGTGTGGACTTTTCCCCGTCTCATGTCAGCGCTCCACCCAGGAGCGTGTTAGAGGCCCGTGAAGGGAACAGACCTTCACTTTGCCAACGGGAAAAACCAAAGCCTGTGAAAAAGACATCTTTGAAACACAGCCCCTGAAGAATGAAGAGTGATATCTTAATATTAGCATTTGATATTATCAGTTATGATTTTTTTAATGCTCTGTTTTCAGATCTGCTCTATAAATGCTCCTGCTTTCCAGGGGATTGAGTACCTCATAAAAGAAAACACCAATTGAGCAAGTCTTCAGGACCCAGTCACTCCACTGATAATTCCAAGGGGATGAGCTATCATCACGGTACAAACATGGAACATAGGAAGCTTATCAGATTACTTTTTATGTGACAGAAATTATTTCTGATCAAAGCCAGCTCCCAGAGTAAAGTCAAATTACACAGTTGTTCCTAAGGACTATGTAAAGCAGTCTGGCAATGAGAGCTGTGAGGTCTTTGTACTAATATTAGCTCATATTGGGCTCATGTTTTACTCTCAAAGTGAGTTGCAGCCATAGTTTAAGAATTTCAGTATTAATGGCGTTTTCTCCTAAATGAAACAGCTGCCGAGCTCTGCCCCCAGTGAATAGATATACATCAAAGAAAGTAAGTCTTCCTGCGGAATGGTTACTTTCTTCAATAGATCATCACTGTGTGACAAAACAATGTTTCCCTATGCACTTACCAAAATGATATTTTTCACATTCACATGCTAACTGCAAACCTGTCAGATCTCAACGTTCACCGCTGAGATGTCAAATAAAAGTGATTTGTCAGCAGAGATATTTTATTTCTAAGTTTATTGAATTTGGGGGGTACACACTTTGTGAGACTGTTCAGTAGACTCACTCACAACACTCCGATTGTCCCTGTGACTCAGATCAAAAGGTCTACATCTGCATCAAGCAAGAAAGTGAATTTCATGATTATTGCATATCCTATTTTAATTAATATTTTCTAAAATGGACTTCGTTTTTATTTTTCTTTTATGCTCGATAAATATTTTTCAGACAACTCCACATTTTAAGCAATAAGCAGAGCCTATTTTTACTTATGTGAAAATATCTATTCCCCTAATTGACTATGTGGTTTGAGGTTTGGTTAAGGCATCATTCGAAATGTTATCCGGGGCCCAGGCAAACAACCAATGTGCTGAGGGAAACATTTGTAAAGAAAGAAGACCCTTCCTGTACTTTCTTTCTTATAGAGTTTTAAATGGACTTAGACTAACCTAGCATTTCTAATTGACACATTTCATACAGAATATTTAAAGATCAAAACCTTCTAAATTAAGAAAAGTACTTAATCAAGGCAGCCAGAACACCTTACAGTCCTTTGCTTTGACTAAAAGTATTAATTCAAATTGATAGCATTCCTTTAGGTATAGACCTAGAGAGAGACTGTACTTTGTGTTCTAAGTGCCAAGGTTTCCTCTCCAGATATTTTTGCCTTTTCCATCACCTATTATCTCAGAAAAAAAGGTTATAAATAAAAGTACTAGCTGTATCTGGTGTTCCCGAATGACCCACAAAGGAACAAAGGGCAATGAGAGGATGGGGCTTCAGGAACAGTCAGAAGCAGGCACATGGAAAAATGCCGAAAGAATGGCATTCTTAACTGGTAAATGGAGTTTATATGCAGACGCTCTAGAAGGAAACAGGTAGAGGTTGCCCAAATAGTTCTGATAACCTCTACTTGAGAGAGCTGAAAGACATCGCGTTTTTTATGCGTTTCCAATTTCAAAGACAGCAAACGTCTGTTAGATAAATCTTGATTTTGATTAGGAAGGAAATCCTTGGGGACATAAGAAACCTCACAGACAATCTAGAACTTTGAAATGAATTTCCTGTACAGACAACTTGAGGCAAAGATAAGTAAATCAATATTAATCCATTTCTTACAAAAAATTGAAGTTCTACTTTATTAAGACCATTTTTTGTTCATATATGTTTGAGAGAGAAAAAAGAACATGGAGACAAAAAATAATGAAAAGGTAATCCTCATTCAAGTTATGAGAAAATATTTCGAATGCTTCATAGACAATTTATATCTGCATTACAATAATATTAAAGTTTATTTTTTAAAAAACTCAGCTGGAGATAAACTTAATGTCACCATATTTTACCATGTTGTGGGGTATTTTTTTATCTTAAAGAAATCCAGGAGTCTACATATATATAGTTAATAATTTTGCTTGTACAATGTCAACAGCTGCTACCCAATTTCTCAGTCTTGTTAACGCTTAAAGAAATGGGTCCTTACTTTCTATCACTCCAGAAGTCACTAACAGAGGATTCCTTATACAAAAGTGGTTATGTTGATAGCTTTAATCTTTGCTGAAGGTGTATTATTATTATAAGAATGAACTCATACTGATGATATTCAACAATGAATTTTTGATCAATATCCAGAATTATATTTGATACTTGGAGGAAAAAATTGATATTTTATAGTTGATAAAACTGAACCAGAGATGGATTAAGTGATTTACCCAAGAAGCCATAATCAGTGAGTCACAGAAATAAAATTAAAATGAAATACTCTCTAGGGATTAGGGGGATGGGGGGGCAAATCAACAACTAAAGGACACGGGGAGCACTAAGAGGGGGTGGGGAGGGCATGCCTTAAACCCGCACTTGGGTGAGGCAAAGGCATAAAGTGTAACTGTAGTGTTTGTACCCTCACAATACCCTGGAATTTAAAAAAAAAAAAATGCATGTCTCTTGATTATCAGGCCAGACAGTGATAGACACCTAATTCAACACAAACAAGAGATTTTTTTTTATTTCAGCGTATTATGGGGGTGCAAATGTTTAGGTTACGTATATTGTCCTTCCCCCTACCCCAGTCAGAGCTTTAAGCGTGCCCATCCTCCAGATGGTATGCATTGCACTCATTATGTATGTATATACCCATCCCCTCCTCCCCCCTCCCATCTGCCCAATGCTCAATAAATATTATTCCTATATGTGCACTTAGGTGTTGATCAGTGAAACCAATTTGATGGTGAATACATGGGGTGCTTATTCTTCCATTCTTGGGATACTTCACTTAGTAGAATGGGCTCCAGCTCTATCTAGGAAAATACAAGAGGTGCTATATCACCATTGTTTCTTATAGCTGAATAGTACTCCATGGTATACCATATACCACATTTTATTAATCCACTCATGCATTGATGGGCACTTAGGTTGTCTCAACATCTTTGCAATTGTGAATTGTGCTGCTATAAACATTCTAGTGCAGATGTCTTTTTTTATAGAATGTCTTTTGTTCTTTTGGATAGATGCCCAGTAATGGGATTGCTGGATCAAATGTTAGATCTACTTGTGTCTCTTTAAGGTATCTCCATATTGCTTTCCACAGAGGTTGCACTAGTTTGCAGTTCCACCAGCAGTGTATGAGTGTTCCTATCTCTCCACATCCACACCAACATTTATTGTTTTGGGACTTTTTAATGAAGGCCATTTTCACTGGAGATAAGTGATATCTCATTGTGGTTTTGATTTGCATTTCCCTGATAATTAGAGATGCTGAGATTTTTAAGTATAAAAGAATGTGATGTTATCCACTAAACAATTATTCTGTTCTGTTGCAGAGTTATGCCATAAATTTCTATTTGCACTTCAATATTTTTTCTTCTAAACATGGCTGTAAAAATTATATAAGTAGTATCATAAATCAAAATACCACAAATAAAATGTTTGAAAAAATAGAAATGTATTCATAGAATAAAAAATCTATTAAGTAATAAGGCATATCCTTGGATTGTTTCCTGATTAATACATCTCTAAAAGTAAAGAATTTTGTTTCAATTATCTTGATCTCTTCAAGTTTTCTCTCAGATTTTGCCTATAATATGCTTCCATCTAGGTT
>RJWJ010011146.1:0-45122 GCA_004363605.1 Indri indri
TCAGGATGGGGCCCAGCAATCTGGTTTTAACAAGCCCTCCAGGCAATTCTGTTGCAGCTGATGTTGACATCCTCTGCTCTAATTATGTCTTTTTAGTGGTTACATTATATTTTATGCTGCAGATATGACAGAATTCTTTTTTTTTTTATTCCAGGGTATTGTGAGGGTACAAACATTATAGTTACACTTTATGTCTTTGCCTCACCCAAGTGCGAGTTAAAGGCATGCCCCTTCCCCCACTTAGTGCTCCCCGTGTCCTTTAGTTGTTGGTTTGTGCCCCCATCCCCCTAATCCCTAGAGAGTATTTCTGCCATGTGATCAACCTAGTGTTGATCAGTTAGTACCAGTTTGATGGCAGGTACAAGCGGATCCCATTCTTCTGCTCTTGTGGTGCCTCACTTTGGATAATGGGCTTAAGTTTAATCCAGGAAACATGCTATGATAAAGACATCTGCACCCAAATGTTTATGGCAGCGCAATTCACTATCGCAAGGATGTGGAAACAACCCAAGTGCCCGTCAATCCATGAGTGGATTATTAAAATTTGGTATATATTTACAATGGAATATTACTCAATCATAAGAAATGACAGTGATCTAGCACCTCTTACACGATCCAAGTCCTTTCTATTCTCTTCTTTGTCTGGCTCTGTCGCCCTGGGATTTTGACTTTTGCTGAAGACATCACCCACAGTCCCTTTATTGGTTGGATTCTGTTGGCTTCAGCCAATGACTAAGGGTGGAGACAGTGAAATAAAGTATTTCTTCTCTTGCTTCTTCCCATGTGGATGCCAAGTCTCTGGCAGAGGCGTTATGCCTTCGTGACTAGTATTCCCACTAGCACTACCCCTTTTCCATGGTTTCAGTGGTTCCATGTCTTACCTGCCTGTATAACTATTTTATCTCCATGTCTCTTAAGGTATGATGGCTTCCCACGGTTGCTAAGTCTCTGTACTTTTACTCTCTCTTTATATGCTCTACTCTCACTTTCATCTTTGTATAATAAGCAGTCCCTCTTTAAAGTGTCTCCATATTAACCGTCTATGAACTCTGTTTCCCGGCAGGATCCTGATGGATTAAAACCTATGTAATAATAAATAAGTAAATGTAACATAAAATATATATACTAGTAAATTAAAATAATATAAATTATACGTAATATATGTGGGTATTTACTTATTTAACTCTATAAGGGATGTGCTGCTAGACTGAGCATCTTATGGTGAAGAAAAGTGATATCTAGAAATGTTAAATAATTTTCCAAAGACGCACAAGGCTATATTTGGCAAAGTCAGTAGCCAATGTACTAATCTAGATTTTTTTTCTTACCCCAAAGATTCTCACTCCCTATCTACTCCCCTATGAAA
The DNA here is from genome assembly GCA_004363605.1 of Indri indri. Lineage (NCBI taxonomy): Eukaryota > Metazoa > Chordata > Mammalia > Primates > Indriidae > Indri > Indri indri. The sequence continues at coordinate 1,367 of RJWJ010011146.1, forward strand.
AAACCCTCTGGTCATTATGGTTAAAATTCATACCTTTTGATTACAACCTGAGTTCTACCCCATTCCTATTCCCCTATTGATCCCCCAGGGGGGGAAAAAAAAAGTCTTACTTTTCCAAGACCTTCCATACTTTCTAGGCTGAGTAATTGGACTATCACTAAATAGATCTTAAATTGCCTATTATCAGTGGCAATGAACTATTAGTGTTAAATTTAAAAAAAAAGTGTTTGGTAAACATAATCTTTGCCTCTAAGCTAGCCAAGCAGGTCTGGCTATAAAGTTAGAGTATTTTTTTCAGCTGCTTTTTCTTGCTCAGTGCACATGGGTTTGGCATTTATTTTTCCTCTCAGTGGGAACACTCAGAGCTGTGGGTGGCCTCTCTTGAAACCTCCTGTTTAAAATGAAGTTGAGGAGGAAGCATGGTGCTTTCTCAACGAAAAAGAGAACATCTGTTCTCTTCCATAGAGAATAAAAATATAGTGAGAATGGACCCCGGGAGAGTTCATTTGTCCCCTCCACCTCCCCCACTCACCAAGCCCATTTTTTTTCTCCATCTAATGGTCCCAAAGCAGACAGGGAAGCAGATTCTCTACCTTAAATCATGTGCTCTTCCTGCCAGACGGAGACACTTCGACATGGCATCATCAATTATTGGTCGGTAAAATTGTGTCTCTTTACTGTTTGGGATTTCCAAAGGAAATAAGGAACAATTTTATTTAGTTATTTGTCTTTCCATCTATCCTCCCTTCTTTGAGAAAGAGGGTTCTCTCTTCTGTCCAAATTTAATTCTTCTTGTTGTGTTCTCTGTCACTTCTCTCTTCAGATCTCTTTTTGGCATTTCTCCTCAATCCTGTAGCCACCAACATTTTCTTCTATAAATAAAACAATCTAAATACCCCACCAAAATATATTTTAAAAGTCCATAATTACTCCCATCTACCACCACATTTCTCTCCTTTCTTCCCCTGCAAAAGTTTTGAATCTATTCACTCTCTGCAATGACTAAACTCCCAATCTATATCCACTCTATATCCAGCTTCAGCCTAACTCTGGAATGTCCATGAAATGGCTCTCACAAATTCTGAGGTGTGCCCTTTGCCAAAAAACCTAATAGATACTTTTCAGTTCTGCTGTAATGTGACTTAGCTACATGCTTTGCCATTCTCAACTCCTCACTTAGTGAAACTCCATCTTCCCTTGAATTCTATGACATTCTCACTTGTGGTCTTTTTCAAAACCTCTGTGGTCATTCTTAGCCTTTTCCATGAACAACTCTTCCCACCCATCTGTTAAATAATAACTCTCAATGTTCTCTTGAGTGCAGTTAAGTTTCTTACACTACAGAGTTTTGAGCTCAACCTTCTTGACACTTGAGAGACAGCACAAACTAACCAGGTTCAAAGCACATCTCGGCATGTTTTCCAGAGCAAACATGCATTGCTTCTCCAACCTCCCTTTCTCAATAAATTATACAATCCCATTTTCAGCTGCACAAAATAGAAACTTGAGAGTCATGCTAAATTCTTCCTTTCCCTCACCTCCTTATCCAAATTACCCTTAAGTGGATGATTATGTTTGTTAAATGCTCTAAAATCCATCCCTTGCTATGCATATCAAGTGTTTCTGCTTTAGCAAAAGATCAAGCTTCTCTCGAACATGTGAAGAGATTTTATGTTTTCTTCTTCCTTGCTTCGCTTTTATGTCCTTCTACTCTTATCTTCCAGGCTGTAGCCAACATGATCTTTCCAAAATTTACACATGCTATTTTCATAAACTCAGAATGCCTTGGAATAAAGTCTGCTTGTACTTGGTACTACAAGTAAAATATCTAATAGACACAGAGCTAAAAAGTGAACAGTCTAGTAGGGCAGCTAGACAACTAGATGGAAAACTACTCCGGAATGTGTTTGTGGTATAGGAGAACAGCTACAAGGAATTCTAGGAGCTCAAAGAAGGGAGGCTTTCCCATTCTGTGATAGTCAAGGAAAGTGCCCAGTAGGCTTTAAATCTTTACCGTAAAGAACAATTAGGCTCCAAACAGGGTGAAGAGAAGAATGGCAGAGAAAGACCATTCTCAACAGAGTAAATGACAAGGTGCGAAGGCCAGGTGTTAGGAAACACGCACGTGTGGTCGTCTGCAGGTAGTTTGACAGAATCAATTATTAAGGTACATGGTGGGAGGTGCTACTGTGAGCTAACGCAAAAGATCAAAAACTATGATGGACTGACTCAAGAAGAAAATCTGAATAGATCTATAAAAATTAAAAATTGGATTACTAACCAAAAATGTTCCCACAAAGAAATGCCTAGACCCAGATAGCTTCACAGGTAATCAACGAAACATTAAAAGAACAATTAACACCAAACCCATAAAAAGCTTCTGAAAATGGAAGAGCATAGGCGGGAACTTCTAAAACAATTGGGTGGCTATTGTGTATAAATGATTTATTTTCCTAAAGGCCTCATAGAAAGGGACAATTATTTTACATATAATAAAATTGAATCTCACCTTCTTTAGTTGGTACAGCAGCTTAGAGTTGCATAAACTTAATCTGTAGTTAAAATAAGTTGGAAAGAGTGAATCACCAAAACCAAACATTTCTCTCATTATCTAGGGTCAGGGCTTAGAAATACAGCTTATCAAATCACTTCTTTGATATCCTCCACTGAAAAAATTGCTTACCTCAGTACTAAGCATGACAAGGATGAAGAAATCATATTCTCTGCTCTTGAAGAAATTACAGTCTCCTACTGGACACAAACAAGTATACCAAGAACTACAAGAAGATAGCAATGGAAATACTGGGGTTCAAAACCAAGGTAGACATCCTCTGCAGTAGGGGAAATTAGTAAAGTTGTATGGAGAATGCAGCATTTGAAATGTGCATGGAATGAAGAATGGGCAAGATGCTGTAAAGAAATAGAGGGGAAAATCTTCCCAATTACAAGAAACAATCTTATATTAAAGACAGTAGTGAAGTCAGATCCTGGCAAGTGGGGCCTCTGCCCTGCTTTCCAGGCCTGGGGCAGGGAGGGAAGGGGGTTCTTGCCTCAAATTTTTCTATTACCCTTCATCTGCCTAGGACTACAGGAGCCAGAACTGCCCTAGGCCCTGTTAGTTCTCTTTGGAACCTTCCATTCTACAGCCTCCCTACTCCATGCATGGGGTTGATCTGATGTCCCAGAAGCTCAGGAACTTGTGACTATGTGTCACATTGAGGGCTTGTGGTTGGGTCCTGATTCCAGAAGGGTGGTCAGGTAAGCAAATGGTCTTTCTGCAAACTTTGCATTTCATTGGTGGGTCTGAGTGAAATTAGGCCACCAGCACCGAGCTAAAGTCTTGATTTTGTGCTCTCACATTAGACGTAGGCTGAGTCCAGAACTCTGGGCCAACAGTCAACCATTGACCCTCAGTCTTGAGTCATATGTATGGGCCTAAACTTCACTGTCCCAACTGCAGTGCCACCTCCAATCTACAGTACCTGAGAGCAGCAGAGGTGACCCCTGCCATTGGCACCCAGGGAAGTCACCCTACCCTCTCTGCATGCTTTATGCCATGTGTCAGCATTCGGCAAGTGAGCAGCTTTCTTTAAGCCCCTAATTAGGTAAGGTCCAGATAAACACATCAGGAAGGCATGGGGTGGGGTGGGCGGAACTGTGACCCATAACTAGAATTACCAATGTACATTATTCTTTCACTAATAGAACAATTCCAGGTATAAATACCATAAGAAATTCCAGTTCAGGAAGTAGAACAGGGCTCATAAAAGGTATGTTACTGAAAACAGGTGTTGGTCTATATACCAATTGGTTGGTCTATATACCAATCAATACCAAAAGAGTCTTGCCCATAGCAATGGAGTGTCAGTTTAGCTAGGTAGAAATAAGAATGTGGATGCTGGGAATAAGACATAATTATAGATAGGAGGGTTCTAGAAGAAAGATTCAGTTCCTGGAGAAGGAAAAACTAGGCACAAATCCAGAGATATATAGTACTAAGGATATAACCAAGCCAGGGGTGCAAGTCAGGAAATAAGACAGGAGTCGAGTTCTCAAAGTTAGAACCAGAATGGCAACTTGGGTGACCTGATGGTGATGCTGATGGTGATTTTATTATACTTCCTTTAACCTCTGCTGCTTAAAGTTAAAAATGGTTCTAGGCAAAGAAATGGGCCTGTCTTCACACATAGAGAATGAGGAAAAGAGGAGAAATTTCCTCTATTACAAAGAGAAGAGAAATGAAAACAAAATGAAACACACACCACACACTCACACACACACACAAATCAAAAACAAACAAACAAAAAACCTGGCAGATCAGATTGAAGTCACCAAAAGTAAAATCATGAGGCACGTCTGAGCAGTACTGAGCAGACAAGTAAGAGTAGGTTTACTCAATGGTTGGAAGGAAAGGTGGGTAACATTATAGAACCCTGTATATAGGATTGCCAGGGTCTGAATTTGGTAGGCAATGGAGAGATTTTTTTTTTTTTTCTTAGCAGGGATTAAAAATCACTAATGCCCTTAACTTTATTCATCTCAGTGTTGGGGTAGATCAGAACAAAGAAAAATTGCATATAAAGACTAAACCAAAACTTTCATGTTCAGCTGAGTTTGACTAACTTTCCAAGATAATTCGAGGGGAAAAGGAGAGTCTTTTCTACAAATTGATCTTAAATAATTGGATATTTATAAGAAAATACAATTACCCTTGGCCCTTCCACCATAGACAACAACAAATTTAATATGGATCATGCTTAAAATAAAAAGCTGAAGCTATAAAGTTTCCAAAAGAGAATATAAGAGAAGGTCTTCATATTATCAAGGTAAAAAAATATTTCTTAGACATAACCCAGAAAACATTAACCATAAAAAATTTTTGATAAATTAGACTTCATCAAAATTAAAAGCATCTGCTCAAGAAAGGACATTGTTAGGAAAATGAACAGGCTAGCTACAGACTGGAAGGTATTAGTAGGGCACATATTTGATGAAGGACTTCCATCATTGTATCCAGAATATAAACACAATTCCAACAATGCCATAAAACAACTCACTTTTTAGAAATGCACGAAAGACTTGAACAAAGACGTCAAAAAGGAAAATATGCAAATGCCAGTAAGCATATGTATAAGTGTTTAATATCATTAGTCACCACAAAAATGCAAGTTAAAACCACTAAATATAGCATCACTACATGCCCATTTGAGTGGCCAAAATAAAAAGTCCTACACCCTCAAATGCTAGTAAGAATGAGGCCCAACCAGAACTCTCAAACATTGCCACGAGACTGTAAAACGCAACAAGCACTGTAACAATCACTGCCACGGTTTCTCATGAAGTTATATGTATGCTACTTTATGACCAGCTGTTCCACTTACAGGTAATTTACCCACAATAACAGAAAATTCATGTCTACCAAAAAACTTGTGCAAGAGTGTTGATAGAAGTTTTATTTATGACAGACGAAAACTAAAGACAGTCCAAATGTTCCTTGAAGAAATGTCTAATTATATTGCAGAAGTCCCATAATTAAATACTACATAGCGATGCAAAGAAATGGATGGCTGATACATGTAATAACATGGATGAATCTCACAGATGCTATGCTGAGTTAAAGAAGTTAGATACAAATGACCATATGCTATACATTTCATTGACACAAAATTCTAGAATAGGGAAAATTAATCTATGATAAAAGAAATCAGAGAAGCTATTCCCTCTGGGATGGTAATAATTGGGGTTAGAGGGTGGAGATTGGCTGAAAAGGGGAACGGGGCTTCATAATGATACTGGGATGTTCTATTTTCTTGATAGGTCATGGATCACATGGGCGTATGCCTTTGTCAAAACTTTTTGAACTTAAGATTAGTGTATTTCAGTGTATGTAAATTATGTATCAATAAAAGCTAAAAAGGAACCTATTAAAAGTAAAAAAAAAAGCAAATTAGAGTGAGAGATTATAATAAAGGACTTTTAATAAGTTCTATATTTATAAACCATTCATAAACTTCTACTGTTCATTATTCATAACAACCTGCTTTCAACACATTTTAACAACTGATTAAAACACATCAGAGACAGGGCAATTGAGAAGCAGTAAGTCTTGGTATTTCAAGCTTTGAAATCTCTTACTGTCTCTCTTCTTTTTATCTCTCCTCCCTTTTAGCTTGACTGGAAGTTTAAAAAATTCAATTAACTGCCTTAATTCATGACTTGGAATGTACAAATTAAACCATGGCCTGTACAGATAAAATTAAATCTGAACTCTGCACAGGGTTTTCCTATGTTTGTGGCAGGGATAAAACTTTGCAATGTACTCTGATGTTCCCAACCATTCGGTCTAGGCTAAAAATTACTCCAGAGTTTAACACTGTCTCCTTAGGACATGAAAAATTTCCACATTGATGAAACTATTTTCATGGAGATTTGCTGTTTAGATTTGATGAACAGAGCTGGTACTCTGAATAACTGATACCCAAATTTTTATGACAACAAAACAACGTTAAAAGAATAGTCACATTTTTTAAATGCTTCCAATACATTGTGTTCTGAATCGTTTCAGATTTCTTTACAATGTGCAATTATCTATGCTCTAGAAGAAAAAATAAACACTCACACACAAAACAAACAGCAGAAAAATTCTAAGACCGGAGTTCACGTAAATTTTTTAAGTTATACAGGTAATAAGGTAAATCTTCTATTTAAAAACAACTGTGCTTGAGTATAAACCCAATTGTCATTCTTACAGTTACTTTGTCATATTGAATAAATTGAAAGAATGAAAAGATATTCATTTGTTCATTCATTCAATCAACAAACACTTCTTGAGTGCTTACTACGTGTTAGGAGTTAAGACATAAAAACTAATTAGATATGATCCTTGCCTTCCAGGAACATGCAGTCTAGTAGGGGAAGTGGATGAATGAATAATTAATGTATTATAATAGAGAGATATATAAGATGAAAAGGAGAAGAGCCTAATCAATATCTGGGAGAGAAACATGAATTTTCTCTAGGAAGATAAATTTCTTTCTCATTTTTTTCAGGGTTATTTTCCACGAGGCGGGTATGTTTTGGATCAGCAGGAAAGAACTCCACAGTCGTGTGTTGTTTCAGTGGTTGGAGCATGACATAAAGTGAAAACCGTAAGTTCAAAGTGTCTAGCTGTTTACGGGAATCCCACCTCCAAAGAACTGGCATTTGAGTGTGAGATTACTCATCTGTATTAACTCTTTGGATAAACACTTTCCTGCTAAGTGTAACACGGGCTATACATTTCCTGACAAAAATTGTTCTCAAACGCAAATAGAGTCTCTGAACCAGGCTTTTATTTTTTAAGATATATTTAGAAAGAGACAAGTTGCTTCAATACATTCTTTTCAGCTGCTGCTCAGGGATTTGGGGCAAAGCCACAGCCGAGAGGCTTGATCTTGAATCTTCAATGAACAGAGATCTTACCAGATTCCAGGTATTTTCCACAGTATTACTTCATCTGTCCCTGCAACTCCAGTCAGCTTAGTTATCTCTGGGTTACTCTGTGTATCAATTCTTAACGCCAAGCTAGGCTTTGCTCTGATTCTAATTTTTTTTTGAAGCCGGCATCTGCATCGTTTTCTGGGGTAAAAGAATACGTGACCAAGGAAGGCATGAGCGTACGAATGCTTTTGCTTTCCTTGGGATTGAAATTGAGTCTGTGCTCAATCTTACGTGGATCTCAAGGGGCAGAGAGGACCCAGGTTTTCACACATGTTGGTTTTCAGGAAAAACATGGCCTTGTCTAAGTTTGTAGATCAAAAGCGGATATGCGATCTTCATGAGACCTTTGACCTCAAGACCCAGCATGAAACTCTCCATTTAAGGGTTCAATTTCATACTGCAGATATCTAATTCAAAACCAAACCAAACAAAAACCAAGATATTAAAAAACGTAAAATTTACTTTTGACCCACGCCTCATCTTTGGAATATACAAAAGGGCTCCTAAGCAAGAAAGCCACCCTTTACCGAAAAAGAGCATCTCAAGAGAGGTCCACTGCTTCTTTCGCCAGACTTCCTCAAGTTTCCAAACCAGGCAAGTGTCTCTGGAGCAAGAACTGATTCTGGTGACTCATGGAACGTCGAGGTCCTTTTGAGCCAGGAGCTGCTCAGGCAGCAGGCACAGCTCCCAGGTGAGGACCCAGAGGAGGGAGGGGCAATTGCTCACGGACGCTCTCAGGTGGGGCCACTAAGCAGCAGACATTGCACAGAAGTCTGACCACAATTACCAGCCAGACCCTTCATGACATTTATTACTTCGTGTACTCTCTATGTGATTATTCACATTTGCCCAGAAACCTAAAAGCCAGAAATGACTAAAAGGTGGCCCGCGACTCCACTATTTCAAAATCCATGAACCAGGTTGTTCCAAAAGCATTTCATCAACTTCACTTTTCTTCTCTCGCATTTCTGACAGTTAGCAATGGCAAAATCATGGAGGAGGAAAAGCCTGACTCTAGCGTGCCCTACTTGCCTGTATGGAGAAACTTAATACTCCTCCCTTCAGCCCTTCTACTACATACCCTGGATTCTGAATTTCCAGCTGAGTTCACCCTTCTAGCAGAACTCAATGTTCTAGACTTTTCGAGGTCTCTGTTCTCACCTCCAACACTTAACTCTGAATATTCCATTTCTGTTTATTCTCATAACTTTCTCTCTGCTGATGAATTGCTATCTTATGCCTTTAATTTGTGAAAGGATTTTTTTTTTTTTTGCCAGTTTTAGGTATTCACATCTGTTTCCTTATTAAGCTTTTTCAGGGAAAAATATCCTAACCACACTGTTGGTTAGAAATTTATAGACAGGACTGGTGAAATCTTGGAGCAGATGGGAGTTTGGGGAGCAGGAGGAAAAGTTAGTCCTTAGATGACATTCAATAATACTGAATCAATGGCTAGCCGTTCCACTAAAACTCTCTCTCTCTCTCTCTCTCTCTCTCTCTCTCTCTCTCTCTGTCATAGTAACTATCTAAAGTTCAATAATGTATATTCAACTTGATTTAAGCCTAGAGAATACATTGCTTCTGTATTATAGATTGTTTTTCAATGACTATTATTATTTGTGTAAATTAACGTAATATTTTTAAAAAGTACTATGTATAGAAGGAATGGTGTGCTTACATAGTTATAAGCATGTATGCATTAAACTACTTCCTTCCAGTTTAGTTTATTTAAGCACACAAGAAAAAGCAAGTTTCCTTATTGGTAGTATACTTGTCACATAAATCAAATTTAGTCAATTTTGTTTTCCTAGAGACCCAGGAAATACCTAATTGAATCTACTCACTAGTCCACTTTGGGGCCCTGTTATTTACCACATCGTATGTATGTGAGAAAAATAAAAATTCAGAAGACCTGAACCCACAGGAGACTGTTGCTTTGCTGACCCCTAAAGTACTCTTGACTCTTTATAGATGGATTAAGACACAGTAACTAATCCCTTCATGGCAATCACCAAAGTTGAAATATGTTTCACCACTTTTCCATGCAAGAGTAGACTGTAATTGTATGTAGGTTTCCAGGATACAGCCACTCCCAGATGTTAGGTTAGCACTGAGCACTGGTGACTGATATTTGTGTACGGCTCAGAAAATGGACCTGAGGCTCAGTGTTTTTGGTTCCTATAAAATCAGCTTTGTTCTTTCACAGCTATGTAGCTAGGGGGCTTCAACCTCCCTGGAAATGAGACACTATTGAATGAGATAGATGAGGTCCCTGATCTTATGAATCTTACTTTCTAGTCAGAGGAGAAAACAATCAATATTGACACATTTTTTATAATGACTAAAGAAAGAAAAAAAGAATGGTATGAGATGGTGATAGGCAATTTGCCGAGAGTTAAAGAACAATCAGCATTGTTAGAGAAAAGTGAGAGTGTTAGTGTGGAACTGAGGGCCAGCAAAGGCCATTTGGAAACGGTGATACTTAAGAGCCCTGGTTGGCTACATGGGGTCATGAATCATCAGTTCTAAGAATATTTCAGACAGAGGAAGCAACCAGTGTTGGATCCCTTAGAGGAGATCAAAGTTGGAGAGTGTAAAAAACAGAAAGGAGCCAGTATGGAAAGGGTGGTGGAGCAGAGAGATGTTGTGTGAAAGAGGTGAGATCACAGTGGACTTTTAAAGTCAATGTTAGAAATTCGGATTTCATTTTGAGTGAGTTGGGAAGGTACTGGAGGGTATTTAAAAGCACAGGATGGAAGAACATGAGGCCATCTTTAGATATCATTCAGCCAGTTAACAAAAACAAAGAACAAAGAGGAAAGATGAATTATTATAAATTTCTTACCCTCTCTTCACTTGAACTACTCACTATCTGATCTAGTAGCCTCTTTCAGACCAGTCTTCTCTAGTGGTATGCAACAAGTGGTGTGGTTTCCTTAATTTTATAGTCCATAATCAAGTACTTTTTGTTGTTGTTAATGTTATTTTAATAGCTTTATTGAGGTATAGTTGATATGCAAAAGAATGTACATATTTAATTAGTACAATTTGATTAGTTTGGACACATGCTTATGTAGGGACCAAGAGGAAAGTTCCCCCGTAGCCCTCTTTTTTGCTGAAAAATTAACTCAAGAAAGGAAGATTAATTGGAGACAAGGCATATACATTTATTTAACATGTATACAAGGGAGCATTTAGAATGAAGACCCCAAGATATAGGAGAAATTGTCCATTTTTACATTTAGGCTTAACAAAGTATGGACACACCCTTGAAACCAATACAGAAATCAAGGTAATGAACATATCTATCTCCTCAAAACGTTTCCTTGTGTCCCTCTAGTTTTTCATGTTGTGGTTTGTTTCTCTTCGTGTGGGAGAGGGGCAAGAAGATTTAAATGAGGTTTACACTGTAACAATTTTTTTAAGTGTACAACACAATATTGTTAACTGTAGGCACCATGTTATACAGCAGATCTCTAGATCTTATTCATCTCACATAATTGAAATTTTACACCCATTGAACAACTCCCACAATCAATTACTTTTTAATGGTTTAGTTAAACCTTACCTAGTCTAGTCATCTATTAAAATGTGACTCCTAAAAATAAATAGATGACAGATGATAGATATATCAATTAATGAATCTTTACTACCTATCATTATAGAATTTAAATATTAATACTTAGAGATACGACATAAAGAAGAATATTGTGAATTTCCATTTTAGTGAATATCTTATTCTATATTTCTGTGACAGCGGTCATAGGAAAATCATAAATGAAAAACACAGGCAGACACATATAAATCAGAAACTGATGGGCTGCTTTTTTCCTCTGTTTTTTTTTTCTTTTTAATTTAATTATCTATAGGATCTAAAGGATTATTTCACTTCCATAAAGAATATATTAGCTATTCTTTACACTGTATGTTTCCCTTTAACCATCAAAAGGAAGGGTTGGATCATTTGCTCTCTAAATTTGGAAATGGAAAATAATTTGAAAGAAAATATTTTTAAAACCTGAGGGAAACCAGTTTAAAACAATAATCATAGATATTTTCCTTGAGTTTGAAATGAAGCAGTGCAGATCTAAGTGTATACATGAAAATCCAAAGTTATTACTAGGAAAACCTATTATTTCTCTCTCTCTTACTGTGGCAATTGGCTAAGAGTAAATATTTGTTTATTCAGTCATTTATTTAAAATCCACTAAAAAAAGGAACTTGGGTTTTAGAGCAAGTTTTTGGCTTATTAAACAAACTTCCCTTTGGCCACAAAATTCTTTGTACCTACTTAAGTACATTCCCCAGAAAAGATGAAAAATATGCTTTGTTTTTGCAAGTCCTTCCATTTAGACAAAACTTAATGCAACCTAAACTAAAATGTCAAATTTTAAACTGTGAAAGAGTATTCACATTTCTGTAACAGAGGCCATTGCATTAAGTTTTGGTAATTGATACAGCTTTGAGGATACTCTATTGTGGTTCAGATGAGGATCCTAGACACTACTTTATCAATCACCCTGTCAAGGAAATCTCACATTTCTGCCTGAGAATATAGACTCTCAACTCCTGATCTCCAGGAAGCTCCTTAAACCAGTCAGAGAAAATGCTTTTGTCTTCACATCAACATACTGAAGATTTGTGGAATGATCAGTTTGAAGAGAGAGAGAGAGAGAGTATCCTCAATCCATCTGAATCATTTATTAGAAACATGAGTGCCTCATGCATATGAAAACTGGTCTGAAAAATTTAAATTACAATAGAATTTGTTTCTTTTTAAAGAGATGGATTTGGATTTGACCACACACACTTGGGTTGCTTGGGAACACAAGTTTGGAAATCCTGAGACCCTCAAGGAAGAAAAGCTTCCTCTGGCACTTTTTTTAAAAACAATATTTCACAAGCTTTAAGGTGCATCTGGATTACTTAAAAATCTTGTTAAGTTGCAGATTCTTATTTAGTAGTTTTGGGTTGAGACTTCAGATTTTGTGTCTTCCACAAACTCCCAGGAGATGCTGAGGCTGCAGCTGGTCCATGGATTACACTTTAAATAGCAAGGATCCAGAGGACCAAATGCATCTCTGCATTCAGGGTGTAGAGAAACACCAATACTCAATAAAAAATAGACTTTCTCTTCCCTCATGGTGGATTTATTCTTAGGCATGTAACAAACTTTTTCTTGACAACTACTCAGACCCTAAGAAGCAGGCTAGAGAAAGCCACACCTTTATTCCCTAAACTCAACAATCTTATCACAATGACCTGTAGCTTAGCTCAGACTGTCTTCGTCATGTTTTCCTGGAGTCAGGCTTAGAAAGTGATTGCAAGTGAATGAACTATCAATTTACCTACATACAAACACAGAAATGCCAGAATGGGGCCAGTGTTTCTTCATGGGTCTGAGTGAAAAAAGATACCTACTCTATTAAACACTGGACATGTTAGTTATGCTTTTTCTTAATTGTAACCAAACTCCATACTTACATACACAACAACATTTTGGTACTTATATACACACTGGGTAATCATTCCATGGCAATAGATATTTCTCTGTGTCACTTAAAATTACATGCCAAAATTTTGATTTAAGAAAGATGGAAACCTTTCTCAATTTGCCAGGAGAAGATGGGCCTTTTGGGGGAAATTTCCATTATCAAATGCTGGAGAACATAAAACTAAAAGAGCCCACTCTCGCTCAAATGCTATTCTCCTGTTCTGTCACCTCTCATAAGGGTTTACAAATGGCCCCTCTTTAATTTGCTGTGTATTTTGCTTCCAGGCATGGATTCCTATTAATATTGTGGCTTGAAAGAGTCGGTTAAGAACACAGTATCATCAATGACATCGTCTCTACAAATGTACGAAGTTCTTAGAATTTCACCGTGATTTGTGTGGGTCGTCCCCATTTTTGTCATAATACTTGCCATCTCATTCAGAGCTCCTTCTCAAACTTAAGTCATCTCTAAGTCAATGTTTTCAGTCTTGCTCCACGGAATAACAGTATCCTCAACAGTGGAACTGAATTGTGTTGCTGATCAACATTCTCTTCCCATGCTATCTTATGGCTACAAATGGCCTGCCAGGGAGTCTATCTCTCGCTGACCTGTTTCAATAGAAGTCTGACGGAATCCTGTGGGAAGGTAGTGGAGGGAGCAGAGAGGCTGATTAAGCCATCGCTTACATTGATTTAGTAGCCAGCAGCTTGAAGTGATGCTTTATCAACTCTTAAATTCAAACCCTGGCTGGAAACTGAGTTATTCATCAAGAAGGATTAGAAAATGCAAAGGCTCCATAAATTTAACAGACTGATTCTTGTTATCTCCAGAGACTTTCCTGTCACTTAAAAATGATGTTTGGGGTACAATTTGCATCTAAAATGGCCTTGGAAAGAGGCAAAAGGCCAGCACTTCAAACTAATGAATCCTCAGGTTACAGAGAAATGCTCCCAGCCAAATAAAGCAAACCACATTCCACCATATTCCAATCAGACCCAACCTGAATCAGTAGCAACCTTGCTGGTGGACTTTAGCTTCTTTCTTCCAGGAGAAATGCTAATATTTTTTCATATGATTCACATTCATATTTGAGTAAAAGCAGGGGTAGTATATTGGAAACAGAGAAAAAGAATGGCATATTGAGAAAGCTAGGGTTCTAATGTCGGCACGGCCACCACATAGTCCTGCAGTGGTGGACAATCACACTGTCTCTCTGGGCTTTCTTTTCACCATGAATAAAATTAAATATCCAAGGTCCATCCTGTTCTGTTACTGCACGAGGTACTTCTTTACTGTTACAAGGGTATAACAGGCTATGATTTTATGAAAAAAGTAATGGCTAGTGACTTTTCTGATGAATTAGAATGTTCAAGCTCCCTTCATACAGGGTAGGATAGTGAATATTCAATGTTTCTAACCTCTTAAAAATATGTTTTTTAAAGTGCTTCATGTCCTTCTCATGACCACCAAAGATTATTTGAAGGTTACCACTACTGTGACATCACAAATCATGTGGATCATTCATCCAATGCGTATATGTGTGTGCATGTGTATATACATATTTTCCAGATAAACCTCTCTAAGCTGTACTTCTAAAAGGGAAAAGACACGTTCTATTCATTTGTAATTCTGATTTGGATAATATCGTAATAGGCTCATGCAAAGTGGGGCCCCCAAGCTTGTGTAGACCAAATGAGTATTTCTTTTGCATAAGGATTTTGACAAGGGTTCATTTACTGATGAGAAATGTTGTTGCCTGGATGGATTTTCAATATCTGAATAGATAAAATAAATAATGAAAGCAAATACTGCATGTTGAATAACCTAATATCATTAAAGGGTGTAATTTTTAACATGCACGGCTTCAAGAAATAGATTGCTTCTTAAAGTTAACATTTTATGAGTCACAATATTTGTATTGATTTCATTAACTTCATTTTCATTTGAATTTGTTCATTTTAGGGAATACTATACAGATATTAAATCTCATCATATGAAAGTGCAGAGGAATACAAAAAATATATATGTAATGGAGATTGTCTTGTGAGGTCATTTGTTTGACAAGTTATGTTGTTAGGCATTTTCAAGTTGCAAATAAGAGACACATCCAGAATAGAACATGAGTTTTTTTAAAATAGTGAAGGAAAATCAAAGAAGTTCAGTAGTATTTTCTGTTACTAAATAGTTATTTGAGACACATTATTGTCTTAAGCAATCTGTCCGTATTCAGTACCCCACATATCATAAAAACCAATATGCTGGGCATTTCTCCCTCTTAGAGCCAGCACCTATGAGACCTTAAGACAAAGAACATACATAATCATTTTGCATTTTTCCAAAGTCACCAATTTCGATTTTTTTGCCTGCCCTAACTCAAATTATCTTCCTTTATCAACCTTCCCACCAAAAGGTTTTATTTTTCTATGTGACGGTTACGGCTTATGACCCCACTGAGTTACTGTCACCACCAGTTTGGTTATTCAATGTATGCATTTACTTGTGGAGTGCCATGTCATTACTGTATCTGCTAAAATTTGGAGTTTTGATATGTAATGTCAGCAAAGAACACTATGTGTGAAGAACCAGTGGTCAGAGCTTTGCTGTGTTGTTAGGTTGAGTTCACAAGCAGTTCAATTAGTCCAAACATGTGTTAAAAGATACACATTCTCTAACTAGCAAGAAAACTGTAGTAACTATTCTTATAAGGAAGCAATGTTCTTCTCCATATTTTATATTTTACACAATATGAAATATTTTCTAATTGTTTTAGATAAAAATCTAACAATGTCCAATTCAATGAACTCAACAAGTTTGACGTCCCAATCCACTACATCTATCCAGAAACATCCTTGACATGCAGGATAAGGAGTGCAAACTCTCTTTGAATTACAATAATTCTTGAGTTAAGCCTGGAGGAAGGTTTTAGTGATCCAGTCTGAGGCTGTTAGTCTAGAGCGGAGCTTGACCTTTTAGTGCTCAAGGCAGTGGCCTAATTTCTCTGATTACAGAACCACCTCTGGGTCTATAGTAGTTTGAAGGTCCGAAAAGGTTAATCTGAGAAAGTAGACCCTAGTATTAGGACAAGATTAAAGGAAATTTCAAAGTTGCTTTGGACTGCTGCAGTAACATGCCTAAGGCAACGTTTTTACTTTTACTGAAAGAAAGAATATTTCTAGTGAACAGAAGTGCAGTCCAGATAAGAAAAGTAGAGTTAATATCTCACAGTGTTTCCTTAAATTCCAAAGTGTAAACATCCACTTGGTCTACCTACCTTCCTGTTATTCTAATATGTTATTCTAAGATAAGACAACACTCTAGGAGATGAATGGTTTTGAGGATTGAAATGTAACATGCTGCAATTCTTCTGCCATTTAATTTATGATAGTCTATTTGGAAATAAAGCCCTTCCAGATCTATAAAATGAAAAGCATACATTTTAGAATTTATATTTTTAAAAGACTATCCAAAGTGCATCTCAGAAAGACTCAGTATTTTCACCTTTGTAATGATGCCCTAAACTCAACACATGCAGTTGAAATTTCACATCCTCTACGTGGTCTGTTTTACTTCAATTAGAGAGAGTTAGTAAGCCCCTCTGCAATGGTTCCCTCATGCTGTGCACAAATTTCTATTATGTTGCTTATCACATTTGTTAACCACCTTAACTGGGCTAGGGATCTTTAGTAAGTATTCACTTATGTATTCATTCACCAAGGATGTTTTTTAGGCCTTCTGCATCTTGGGTCTCAGAAATATAGGTACTTAAAATGTTATGAACAGAGTATCATAATATCTATCATATGGCAACCATTTATCATCAATTTCTTAAATCAATAAAGAAGAAAATATGTGTGAATTCATCACATGCCACAAGTGCTGCGTGGACAGCTGTTTCCCCTGCATAGACAGTAGAAAGCCTGGGACATGGCAGATAATTATGAATATGTATTGAATGATGCTGAATAAATGAAAAATAAATTATCAAGGAACTTGCAAGTCAAAAGCCACACTCTTAACCTTATGTGATTTTTCTTTTCTAATTTTTATTCTTTTCTTCCTTTTTCTTTTCTCATTGCCCATGTAGTCAGTATCATTTGTGTTGCCATCCTGCTCAATATCAGCCTCATATTATCAACAAACATTCACAGAGGGATTACCAGTTTGTTCAATTAGTGTTTTTCAAATCAAATGTATTGATGTCATTGTCCCTGTTCTACTTTGATATGAAAAGGAAGTGTCTGGTTACCATTGTAAATTCCATTGGGTATTTGATCGCTAGCACATAACCCTGGACGTTTTCTGTCTGACCATTTCTCTGCTCTAAAGCAGATCATTAAATTGCTCCCAGGCAGAAAGAACAGGACCAGAACAGCGGGGCACTTTTGTAATAAGACCTTGTAAATTGAAAGCCCTAGATACCTTTCCCGCTGTGAGAACCCGCTGAGACTGGTTCCTTTTAACGTTGCATTAATAGGCCCTTCAGACCCAGTTAATTAAAGACAGTATATCTAGGCAGACTTTCATTGCTTGGAAGGATCATGTGCATGGAACTCTTAAAAACCAGTTCTTATCTTTAAAGTATTTTCACACTATTGAAACTTACATTGGCCATCATGCATTTTTGTTAGTTTCCACATCATGTGAAACTCAGTTTCCACCTTATGCATAGGACTGTGGACCTGGAATAGCCTATATTAAGAAATCAATCATGCACTTGGAATTTATATATGTTTTTCCATAACAAAGTCAGATGTGACTGCCATCTAGCTGTGATTAACCAAGTCCATTTGTTAAATCCCTGCTGGTTAAAGGAAAGGCTTATAATTGCAAATATCATGGCCATACAGTTACAAACTGGAAGCCTGCTGGGAAATGTGGACCTTAATGTAGAGGTGTCATTAAAACCTCCAAGTCAGTCAAGGTAGTTAATCACTCAATTAGACTCTCATTATCATCTGCCCCGCATCAAAAAGGCTTCCCGCAGTCAAGGAGGGGTTGTAACCAGTCACTCTGACAGGTGATCCCCTCCTCAAATACAATGGCTACAATAGGCTTTGGAGGAGTTATCAGCATGACGTGGTCTGTATCTAAGCCGCAGCAGACGCCCACCGAGTTTAGACAGCCCTAAGTGTAGAGATCAAAGGCAGGGAAACAGCTGATCCCAGACTGGCTGGTGTCAGCCTGGTGTTTCCTCTGTCAAAGGCAGATGGAGAACCAACTTATTGATTGCCGGCCTTGGTGTTCCGCCTGGAATTAAAGGCCTGGCCTGGGGGAATATTCAGGAGGAATGTCTGGCTTCAGAGGCCCTGGCAGCACAGAAATTAAAAATCTACTAGTCTTCACTACAGAAAAAGCCTGTTTGAGTGAATTGGGAGTGAAATTTTCATTTTTCCACCATGTTGGCATGCAAAGAAGGTAAAACCAGCAGTTGGTACAGTTTAAGGCATGGCCCTGATCCACTGAAATATTTTCCAAATACAGAGCTGGTCTTCTTGGGGTGGAATAATTTACTAGAGAACCCAATAACTAGCTGGGATTCTATGTACCAATTAACACAACACATAGAATGATGTTGAATATGGAACCAACAATATTCTACAAAATATCTGAGGCATACGGAAATAGGGATGCATATATTGTCCTGATACAGCATTCTACTTTTCTCTCTAAAGGCTCAAATACACAAAAGTTCATAATTTAATGCAAGGAGAATGAAAAGTTTCCAAGGGGAAAAAGTACAGATGGATTTCAGGATATTCAGAATAGAATTGGTCAAGTTGATCTTTATTCATTACTTATTTTAGTAAGTCAAATAAAAAATATCAACTACTGATACTATCTTTAAGATAATTTCTCTTAAAAGGCTCCTAGTACTGTAGGGATGGAAAGGTATGATACCTTTCCTCCCCATCATGAGGGTCATGGCCAAACTTTTATAACAAAAGACAGATTAACAAGAGAAAAACAAATTCATTTCATCAAAGTTTTATGTGACATGGAAGCCTTCAGAAATGAAGATCCAAAGGCCCAAGAGAAAACAGACCATTTTTTACATTTAGGTTTGATGCAGAATGGACAGCCACATAGAAATGTGATTAGACAAAAAGGGAATGATCTACCAGTAATAGAATGAGAGTGGAAACCCAGCAAGACCTGTGTGCTCAGACTCTTCTTGGCCTCTCTATGTGGCATTCCTTCTCTTGCATATGGGGTAGGACCCTTTCTTCAATAAGAGTCTTGTGATCTATTAATACTTTGATACAAGGCAGGCCAGAGAATTTCTTCATGGCTAGCTCTTACACGGAAAGGCAGGGGATGGTTAGAATAACATCTCTAGGTTTTTATGGCTAGCTTTGGGGAAGAAGGGTTTTGGTTTCTATGGCTTACCTCGGGGAAGAGGGGTTCTAGTTTCTATGGCCTGCCTTGAGGGAGGAAGAGGAGCAGGACAAAGAAAAGCAGGAGAAGGTCAGAAAGAGACATGGCTTCTGAGGCCTTTCCAATGTCCTTCGGTTTAAAGGAGTGGTCCCCAAACTTTTTGGCACCAGGGATTGGTTTCATGGAAGACAATTTTTCCACAGACCCAGGGAAGGCAGCCAATGGTTTTGGGATGATTCGAGAGCATTACATTTATTGTGCAGTCAATCCTCTCTGCTAATGATAACCTGTATTTGCAGCTGCTCCCCAGCAATAGCATCACCGCCTCAGCTCCATCTCAGATCATCAGGCATTAGATTCTCATAAGGAACGAGCAACCTAGATCTCTCGCATGTGCAGTTTATAGTTTATAGCTGCTGATCTGACTGACAGGAGGCAGAGCTTACACAGTCATGCGAGGGGAGCGGCTGTAAATACAGATGAAGCTTCATTTGCTCCCCTGCCGCTCACCTCCTCTTGTGCCCCCCAGTTTCTAGCAGGTCACACACGGACTGGTACCGTCTGCAGCCCAGGGGTTGGGAACCGCAGGTTTAAAGCATTCAGCATGTCAAAGCACCATCCCTTGGGGCATCACTTTTCGAGCCCTCACAGCACTTACTCATCCATTCAAAAACAGGTTTTCTATATACGCCAAATATCAAACCCAGGTAGTTATTAAATCACATTACTTAGTCACCAATGAATTTTATAATTTAACCTTTTCAACGTGAGACTACGGAAACATTTTCTCTGCATTTAATGTGAGTCCCTTTCCCTATGAATTTAACTCCATAATCAACTGTCTTGGTAAAGAGGCTCACTCCATTTTATTTTATCTGTCCTGCCCCTCTTTAAGATGCCATTTTCCCCCCAAGAATTCCTTTAACACTTACAAATTTTTCAAGCCAAAAAGGTCTTTAAAAATATCTGTCAAACCAAGCACTCAAGGGCTTCTTTAGTATGTGTTTTGCAAAATAACTTTTAACAGTTTATTGTCAACAAATTTAGAAATTCCAGTCTGTGTTTAATAACCTTATAATTTAGAGTATCTTTAGATTTACCAAAAAAAATTGTGAAGATAGCCCAGAGTTCTCTTAGACCTCACACACATGAGTATATTTGCCACAATTAATGGACTGACGTTGATGGATTATTATTAAGTAAAGTACACAGTTGGTTTATATAGCCTCACTTTTTACTAAATTTATTCTTTCAGTTCCAGGAGTCCATCCAATGTACCACATGACATTTAGTTATTAGGTCCCTCTTAGCTGTGGTAGTTTCTCAGACTTTCCTTGTTTTTGACGACCTTGATAGTGCAAGTCTATATGTTGTAGAATGTCCCTCGATTGATATTGGTGTGAAGTTTTTGTCTGTTTGCATATTTAAATTATTAGACTGGGGTTGTGGGCTTTTGATAGGAAGACCACAGAGGTAAAGTGTCATTTACATCATGTCATATCACAGGATATATTCTATTAACAGAACTTATCACTATTGATGCTAACCCAGTCATCTGTAGGAATTTAGGGAAGAAGATACCCATGCAGACTAAAGTGCATTGGAAAGGCTCTACTGGAGGAGTTGGAGTTTGTATTTTACGCTAAGGTTTGAGTGGATTTGGGTAGTTGAACAGATGAATTTAGAAGTGTTTAGTAGAGAAAATGACAGTATTAGCAAAATCTGGAAGTGTGAATTTAGCAAAACATGGTACAAACAGAGAATGATACCAGATGCTTGGTTGAAGAAGTTTCATGTACTAACTACTGGGAATGTTGGATTGGAATTAATTTCTGGAGACATTCAAATGTAGTTAGTTTAAAATCATAGGACTTCTTGGACAATCAAATAATATTTATATATTTGGTTGGTTAATCCAGTGGTGATGTGTAGTATCTATTGGAAAGATGAGAGACTAGAACCCCTAATCCCCTGAGAAGGTATTGTGGATACATGCTGAGTTCCTGCCTGGCATGCATTTCTTTGGGTTTTAACTGTCCAAGATGCCATGTGGTCCTGGGATCACTTCAATTTTGAGTCCTTTTCCTCAGGTCTGAATGAGACACAAACTTATGTATAAGGAAGTCCCATTTCTCTAGCCAGAATGATTTTATTCAGATTGTGAACACATGCCCCAAGTTGCTCTCCCTGAAAACATTCTGCCATTAGGGACAAAGGTCTCTTACCTGTAACACACCAAAACAATGGGAAGTCAAGCTGTTGGTCAGACATAATGAAGAAACTTAAGTGTGGTGGGAGGAAATGAGGTTAAGCCCTGAGACTATCCCACAGGTGAAATGAATAAAGAGGGAATGAAAACCTTGATGGAATAGTTTGGATGTTAAGACCCGGCTGAGCCTGAAGCCATTCCATACCAAGACTTTCAAAAAAGTTCTTTTTAATTTTAATTTTTTTTTTCTTTAACTAGTTTGATTTGGTGTGTGTCACCTGCAATTAGGGTGGTAGCAGCAGCAGCAGCAGCAGCAACAACAACAACAACAACAACAACATAGTAGTTATTTACTCAGCATGAACTTTGACAGTTACTATAGAAGAAACCATCGTATAATTTATTTTAAACTCATAATTTTAGTTTAACACCATCATAGATACTAAATGAGGTATAACTTGTTTTCTTCATTTATAAAAAGAGAGCAATAAAATTAAGAGAACTTAAGCAACTCATCCAAAGTTGCACAGTTAACACAGGGAAAATGAAGAACATCAACCCACATCTGTGTGTAAAACCAAAATCCAAGAGTTTTCAAGTATGCTTTTTTTGTCTCTAGAAAGCAGAAAGGAAAGGTGAGCTAAGAGACATTGTAAAGATAAAATAAATAAATAACAACAGGTTCCAGGGTCTGGTGAACAGAAAGAGTTAAAAAAAAGTTTAGGAATCAAAGAAAAATTACGTTTCAATCTCAGATATTTAGAAATCTTTGAAAATAGGTTGGCTTATTAGGATAGGATCGATTCAGTTTGGACTATGCTGAGTTTCGGGCATTGGCAGAACATTTAAATGGAAACGTTCCACAGAAAGTAGAAAATACAGCTGGGAAGTTAGCGTGAATATGAGAGCTGAAAGAATAGCTGACACTAATAACCTGGGTTTTGGTGAACCCAACTTGTAACTCACTGATCTCTCCTTCCCGCTGGAGCTAGTGAGGAGGCTGTCTCTTACCTTTTAGGAGAACTTGGGGCAACTGGCAGCTATTTCTCCAGCCGAATTCAGAACATCACTCTGTTGCAAGGATAATGAAGCCAATACACAGACAGCTGTGATGGATGGAAGAGGAAGATGATTGTCAGAAACATTCAATTAAATAAAATCAAGTATTGTGTTGCAATGCATATAAAAATGCTGCAGAAACCGTTTCAATGCCAAAACCAACTGAAAAGTCCAGGCAAATTTTAAGTATTTTGATCCATTGAGCAATTATGAAAACCCTTCCTTTATCCATACTGGCAAAGTGCTCCAGGGTCACCTTTTTCTATAGGTGTTTTCCCATAGCTAGTGATACTTCTAAGCATGATAATTTTAAGAAAAACATTAGTAATTTGTAATTAAGAGTTTGTAAAATATTTTTTGCCAAAGTTTTCCAACTTATGAGCTTAGAATGGGAAGAAATAAATGTTAATACTCATCAAATGAATCCATTCAATCATTCATTCACTCATTCTTTTCCTCACTTTACATATTTTTGCACTTAATATAAGGAAGATTTAATTAACAAATCTATAACAATTTATGAAGAATTTTTAATTAATATCTATTATATAATAAATAAAAGACTTAATCAACAAATTTTCTTTTCAAATAAAAGAAACAAACAGGTATTTATTCGCACTTCATTCTTATCTCTGTTGAAATTGAATCACAATTTCTTAAAGTGATGAAATTTTCAACATGTATGAAAAAGTTCTTTATTTCCATATTCCTGATTCATCACAACTAAAATAAAAGACATTTATAATAGACAGTCAAAGTCCAAGTTTATCTTCTCTGTGGTATTTGAGGCAGTTTATTTATGCTTCATACCGTACAATCATTAGTGATAAAAATTTCATTTCTTTTTTTTTTTCTTTTTGTTATGGAAAGATACAATCTATTGTAATTGAATGCTAAGAACCATAAGGGATTGATTCTATGAAGACATTCCCCCTGCCCCCAGTCATAAAAAGTTAATGCTTGGTTAGATTCTGATTTAGTAACATTTAAATAGATTTTAACTAAGTTATTTATTTAAAATGTTTACAAATGGCATTTCAACTATTCAATAGAGATTATTTCCAGGCACCCATTCGCTTTTTCTAATTTATAGTTGCCCCTGATCATTTGATCTTTCTTCTTTAGTCCCTTTTCAAGTGACTTGTTCTGAAGACGTCTTCAATAAATTTTTTATGTCCTTCTTTATTCATCTATTCAAAGCCAAAGAAATAGAACAATACTTTGCAAGGTTGGGTGACTTAAATAACATAAGCAAAGCACCTAGAATATACCCTAGAATCTTACGTACAATTTCTTAAGTGGTAATATCATTAATGATAATTATTAGTAACAAGTAAATTATAAAAATCAAATAAAATGCCTGCACAGTGTCTATGTGTTTATTTGGTCCTGGAAGGCAGGGATCCATATAAGCCTTTAGGGAAAATCACTAGGGTCGTGTCTAATAGTATATGCAACACGGCATAGGGGTTGAAAGCGAAGGTTTCAGATCTTGTCTGCCTTGGTCTAAATCCTATTTCTTCTGCTTATGAGCTGGATGACAGTGGGCAAGTTAATCTTGCTGTGCCACATTTTCTCCATCTGTAAAATGGACAATAATAATACTATCTACCTTATAAGACTATTTGAGGACTAACGTAGTTACTAGGTGTAATACCTTTAGAAGAATGGCTGGCAGAGAATGAATGCTACATAACTATTTACGAGTATTTTTGTATTAGTGTAGCACTCTAAAAGCATAAAGTCACCTTCCTATAATCATCATTTGTTCTTGGCTTGTGGTATAGGACTATATAAACCCTTTGACTTTAAAAGTCTTAAGATACTTCAATAGAGTCTGCCACTAACCATCTTGTTTCTCTTCTCTCTCTGACGGTAGGAAATACGTGGTGGATGCAGCGGTCGTGGGAGTCCAGCAGGAACACAGAGCTTGTTTTGAGCCAGGACTTCCTGCTGGAGTGTATAGCAGAGGCCCAGGCGGGGGCAGCTGTCGAGGCAGTGATGTATGACAAACGACTTGTTGCCGCAATGGATCATCAGAGGCCGGCTACGCTGGTGACATGTCACAGTCATACATCAACAGAGCAGTGCCTGGCAGGAGCAGCAGCCTGGAAACCACCCTGCCCCATAAATTTTAATACGGCCAAATAAAAAAGCTGTAATTTTCTTTTCTTCTAAATTAAAGATTGACACTCAGGAAAGGAGGGACAGAGAAGTCTTTCATATGACCCAGTTGTTTTCCAAAGACCCCAAAGGCACTGAGGTCCCCTATTGATACGCACTGTCATCATTGCTTCACAATAAATGAAGGAAACCCAAGGACCTTGGTTTGACTCCACCAGGTTGTCCCAATGTATGACTTCCTGGTATAGCTTGTCCTGTGAGGTACAGATACCCTATATTAACCTATGGAAAATTGCTACTTGAGGCAGTGGGGTGCTTTGTGTTTCATCACTTGTCTGTAGTCGCCCAATGAGAGTGCACTGGAGTTTGTTACAATTTGTTAAGAGTGCTCAACAGTGTCTATCTTCATGGAGATGGGTGTAGCTAGTCCAGCTAACAGCTTTGATGAGTTTTTATAAAAATGGCCATTTCCTTACTAGGTTTTGGGATACAACCATGAATAAAGTCATCTAGTTGCTTGCATTCCAGCTGGGTTTAAGAGGAGATACTAAAAATCAACACAAAAGGAAGAAGATACATTCAGCTATTGATAAGTACCGAAAAGAAGAAAAAATAGGGTAATGGGATAGAGATCAGGTGTCCATTTTAGCTAAGGTAGTCAGGAAAGACATCACCAAGGAAGCTATGTATGATCTGGGACCTTGATGATGTGAAGCAAACAGCCAAGAACATCTCAGGTAATAAAGTGTCCCAAGCAGAGAATTGACGAATGCAAAGTTTGGAGACAATAATGGGCATGCAAAATTTGAGACAAGAGGGAGGCACTGTACCATATGCATAAGGAACATGGGAAGAATTGAGATAGAAGTCAGATGGATAAGCAAGTTTCAGTTCATACAGTGTCTTTTAATCCATACTGAAGAGTTTGGATAATCTGGTCACATACAAGTAGAAGGTTTTAAGCAGGGGAAAAATGTGAAAACATTCCCAATTTGGAAAAAAATATCATTCTTGCTGCTATGTGGAGAGATGATGAGGTAGGTAGCATTAGAAGTGGGGGAAGTAAGACTAAAGGTGGAGAGACTAGTTAGAAAGCTTAACTGGCTTAACTAGATTAGTCAGAATAATCCAGGTAAAAGATGAGTCTGACCTTGACAATTTTAGTGGTGCGATGGTAGGAACTGTTTGTATTTACAAAATTGGAAGCAGAGCTGATATGACCTACTCACGGAGTAGATGTTTTGCGTGAAGATGGGAGCAGAATCAGGGAAAAGTCTTAGATTCTATTTCTAAATGACAAAGTGGTGGTGACATTGTTTACCAGAATGTCTAAAAGTTTGGAGGAAGTTTATGGATGAAAGTTAATACGTTTGTTTTTGATCGTATTCCATTAAGTCACAGTTCAGTATCCTAGCGGAGCTCTCAGATAGTCAGATGCAGAATTTTTTCGCTCAGGAGACAGGTCTGGAGATCAAAATTTGAGACTGTTTAGGATATAGGCGGTATTTAAAACCATGAGAATAAATACAGTCTCCTGAGGATTAGGTAAAACTGAAAAAGAGAAGAAGGCTGAGGAGAGAGCTCTAGGACATCCTAATATTGTGACATCCAGTAAAAGAGAAGGAGCAAGTCAACAACAAGCAATCAGTCCTGCAGCAGACACCCTTAGGTATCCCCCAATTCAATTCTGACACCGTCTACTTGGAAATGGCATCAAATGGTGAGGGCTCAGACCCGCAAGACTGCCCCCTACTTCTGATGCCAATCACAAGCTCCAGGTTGCTTTTCCTGTGCCCAGGGTCCCCACAACCCCTTCCTAGTGTTCAATTAATTTGCTAGAGTGGCTTACAAAACTCAGGGAAACACTTAACATTTTCTGGTTTATTATAAAGGATATTACAAAGGATACTGATGAAGAGATGCATAGGGCAAGGTTGGGGCTAGGGATGTGGAGCTTCCATGCTCCCCCTGGGTGGGCCACCATCACGGAACCTCCATGTGCTCAGCTACCCAGAAGTTCCCCGAGCCCTGTCCTCTTGGGCCCTTTATGGAGACTTCATTGGATAGGTGTGTTTGAAGCATGGACAACCATGCAGAAATGCGATTGTACAAAAAGAGCATGATCTAATACTAATGGACTGAGTGGAGAAACCCAGCAAGGCCTGGCTGTTCAGATTCTTCCTGGTCTCTCTGTGTAGCACCCTTCCTCCAGGGTATGGAACAAGACCCTTTCTGAAATGGTGATCTGATGAGAAGGTAGGTCAGAGAATTTTTTTATGGCCAGCTCCAACACAGAAAGGCAGGGAAGATTCCTGTCTTAGGGAGAAAAAGAATAGATAAAAGAAGGGCAGAAGAAGATCAGAGAGAGAGAGAGGTCCTGTTTACTGAGGCCTAAAGTGCCCCAACATGACAAGGGCTATAGGAATTATGAGCTAAGAACAGTAGATGAACTTCAGTATGTGTGTATCATAATATCACAACGTCAATATATTTTTCCTTTAGATAGAAAAAAAATCTATATCCTTAACATATGCTTTATATCCCCTTGCCGCATAAATCCTTCTATTGTAAATACTATGTTTTCCTAATTTGTATCTCTGTAAAAACTAAATAACAATAGAATCAGTGTTGTTAAATAATTTCTTTAAATGACATCATAAACAGCACTAAGATATGTGCTCTAAGGTCCTGAAATGTGGGTGAATCTGTTGCTTTATTTACAGAAATACCTAATGTCCAAGTTGTGTAGGAAGTATTGCTTTAATGTGAACAGAGACAGAGAGAGAGAGACAGAGGCAAAGACAGACAGAGATCAGGATACAATATCATTTGAAAAATATGTCTAAAATTTTAGAAAAAAATCCCTATACTAGCAATGCTATCCCAAACATCTCTTTGCTAATGTGAAAAATGTGAATACATCCAGCTAACTGGCTGGAAAATGCTCTCTGGGGCTTTTTGTTGTGTTTTGTTTTTTCTGAGGCAGTACCTGTGTGGTTTCATTGAAGAGTTTCTTTAACAGGATGTTGGAAATTCAGGGAAAAGGCGCCAATGGTTTCTTAGAAATGTATTTCATGGTACAGTATCAAGAGGCAGCATTTACTTTGGATATGCTTCCAGAGAAGAATTGAGATGCTGAGATGCTGAGGGGGTAATTTTGTTGTTTTCCCATACAGTGTTAATGGTCCTAAATCAAATATAACCCAAAAGTGAAAAGGAAATGCGTTAGTGTTTCTCTTTTTCTTTTCAAAATTTTAGGGAGACTTGGCTCTAAACAAACCCTACTTCTATTTCCCACCTATCAAAGGATCCAGTGTGTTAATTCTGTTGCTAACCCGAATGTGTAGTTTTTTTTTATTTTTCTTTCCTTTCTCTGATCGATCTCTCCTAAATACTGCGAAAAAAGAAAACAAATTGGGTTCAAAAATCTACACAATATATTAATCTGCAGATAATGCTTTAATATTTAGAGAGTTGAGCCAGTCTTCAAAGGGGAGGAAAAAAATGGAAGTCTACCCACCTAGCTCCCTCTCATGACAAGAAAATTAAAACGTCAAAGTCCTCTCTGTTATGCAAAGCATCTTCTATCACAGAATGGAAAGGAGTGTCCTGTCTTCTTTGTGAGTATCCATTGCACTTTGTATATACTCATTTATGTCCCAAAGAGAGCAGTGGTCATAAACTAGACCCCGCTTGATGCTTATAGCATTAACTATCAATTATTTGCGCTAATGGGTAGAATAAAGGAGGGATGGGGGTGAAGAATGTCATCGCTAACTCTAGAGAGAGGATAATTCTCAGATTATTTCCATTTGGTTTTTATAGTTTTTATTTTAATGTGATGGCAGTGATGTAATATGTGGATTTTTTACAGTTCTTAAACTAACCTAACTTTTCACATAATGAAGTTTAATGAGGAAAAGTTGCCTTTCTTGTTTCGCCTTTATGGTTAGCTCTTCTTCTCTTCTTATTTCCAAAAAAGGAATTATTTATATCACTTCTGAGATTAATTGTTCCAAACCCACAACCTGAAGAAAAGCAGTCTTTTGCAAATCTTGTATCCTTTACAGTTTCCCTAGGGCCAGAGATACTTACTTTGGCCTCTGGAAATTTTCCTACTTGCTACTCTAACCTTACATAAATACCTCCTTTGTTTCCACAAATTGTATAATTAGCTGAACTACTGAAAATGTTAATATGAATTTAAAAGCAAAATGCCCGTGGATAATCTGTAATACCAATAATCTGCTCCCAGATAATTAAGAATTCCTTCATAATTGTTAATTGAGGAGTGGGTCAGGCACCTTGTACATACCATTCCTCAAAATAAAAGTCATAGCAATATGGGCAAAGTCTAGAGAATGTCCAGAAAAATAAGAAAAGAGATCGAGGAGCTTCCATGTGGGGAAAGACAATTGATTAGGTGTATTTAGAAAGCAGGAAGACTAGGGAACAGTAATTATTAACCCTTCAATGGCATGAATGAGTGGAGATGAGAACTTTTCTGTTTTTGGACAGTTACGATATAAAATCTAACTATTGGTACTCTTAGAAAAGGCTATATCACAGAGGAAAATTGTGAATCTCTTATCTCTGTAACCCTGGGGTCTAGCCCAATGTAGCAAATCTGTAATTGTTATTGGGGATTTGGATCAAACTAAATGAATTAACTATTTATTGGACTATCTTAAAAGCTGACATTTGCCAATGAAAAGGAGAGCTGTGAAGAATCTCAATCTCGGAAAATACATCCCTATTTAATATTTCTCTGCAGTTTTACATTTAAATCTAATGGTAATAATAATTAGCATTTTTTCAATTATTTTTTCTATTCAGCCCATTATGTACTCTATCCCCCCAAATCCTTACAAATTAAAGCAAAAAAATATAAAACAAAACAAAATTCATACACATCTAATACACTAGAAAATTGAAGCTCAGGGAGGTTGAGGAATGCATGCAGTCTCTCACAGCTGGAATTTAAATCCAGGTCTGTCAGCTTCCAGGGGCTGGACGTTTTCCTTCATGTCGCATCACGTGTACTAACGTTGCCTAGAACTCCTATATTCCACCATGTTAGTTTGGAATGGTTTCTACTATGAAGCTTTGATTCCGGTTATCCACAGTAACCAGAATTACAACTTTTATAGTTTTGTCATTGTTATTATTATTTTAATGTTCCATCTTAAAAACTATGAAATTTAATCTAGAGGTGGTAAAAATGGCATTTCACAATGTATGTTGAGTAAATGACAGTTTGTCGACAAATTAATTTAGGTTTCTTTATCCTTTCCCATAGAAGAAAAGAAGTTCCCCTCAAGTCCAAGAATTCCACATGTTAATCCAACCCTGGACATGGGGATATTCATAGACTGTGCCCTGCTGGTGTTTAGGATCCTCCAAAAATTTTTTTCCAAAAGACATTCCTCACCTTTGTAAATGTTCCTCCTACAACATATGCACTTTGTAGTTATTCTTTGCAATGTTGCTTGGGAGTCACCATGTCCTGGTGCAATGTGAACAAATACAGTTGAGATTATTTCCCCATTTTAGAAATTTTAAAGTGTAGACCCAGCAAGTGTAAATGGCTTCTCCAGTCCTTAAGGAGTTGTACACAAGGGTGCTATTCCCAGAGATCACGTAAGGGCCAGCCACAAATACACATTTCCTTCCACATATTGATGCTTTGTCGGTTTTAATTGTCAGTGTTTCTTTAAAAAAAATTAACAACAGCATGTTAAAAAGAAGAGGACTTGCTTGTAGGCATAAGAAGAGCAAATATTTCTAGAGGGCAATTTTATAGTATTTATCAAAGGCCTTACAAATATCACTTGATTCTGCAAACCACAATCTAGGTTATATATTTTTAAGAAATAACAGCAGCACTATATACAAGCATGTAAGGCTACCAATCATCCTGAACAAAAATTTGATATATCAAATGTATAGCTAGTTAACTAAATTAGATAATATTCATACTAAAATCCATGGTGTAGAAAAACATTTTTATGTATGGGAAAATGCTCACAATATGAAATTAATTTGAAAGATATTGTGAAACAGATTACAGAGCATGATCCATTTTTAGGGAGCAGAGAAATGTGTGAGGATCACAAGATTCATACGCATGTACATGTTTCCAACCACTGTTAGCATTGATTTTTGAAAATACTGTTTTAGGCAATTTTTCCTCAAATTATATTTAAATCATGCAATTACTTTTTAATCAGAAAAAAATTGATAAATGCTCTGTTGGGAGTGATTGTAACATTTAATGAATTTTCTTCTAGAAATGAGAATCATGCTGGGCAGTAGAAAAACAGAAATAGGAATTAGAATGACTTATCTTAGATGTGGCAGCTTGCACTTATGTCATCACAGATATTTGCCAATGTCCCAAAGCTTGGTGGCCGTCAGAATACAAAACCAGACCTTCCCCACTTTGATGCCCTCACAACCTTCGTGATTGACTTTTTTCTCCAATGAATTCTCAATATTCAGGACTATGCTGTTAGGGACCTTCCTGTCATCTTCCTTTTCAAACTCCGCATGTACCTAGACTTAGTTCACATGTCCCACTTACCTGCCTGCCCAACTAACACCAAATACACACGGCTGGCTGTTACCCCAAAAGCAAGTCTTTTCTGCAGTGGAAGAGTTCAGTGAATATAATACGTCCTACTTGTGAAACCATGTAAGCTCAGAAAAAGCTTTTATTCACATGCGTGGCGGTGTGTCTACTCATATGAGGTCATGCAGTGCCTTGTCATTACTGTACCATTCCAATGTGAATATTGTAATTTCTTTGTTCTCTATTCTAGAGCTATAAAGTACAAGAATTATACAACAGCTTCATATGATCTACAATAACCAAATTATATGGGTGGAAAATAGAGGACGGAGTCAGGAAAATAGCTTATTATTTTTTTCCATATGTTCATGTTTTACTTTTTAAGCGTTTTTGTCTTAATTCAGCCAGAAAGTACAACTTGTACCATGACGATAAAAACTTAATAACATCCCAATCAAATACACATTATGTTCATAGAAGTTAGTCCCTAGGGTTTTTCAGGGCGATGAAAAATTCACATATATACACATCAACAGCACGTAATGAAGTTCATGCTACAAAGTTACCGCTGACTGGTAGTTCTTCCTGTATTTACATGTCCTTGTAAGATGCAGAAAGAAAAAAAAAAAATAGATAGATAAAAATGTCCCTTCCCTGCTACCACATTTAGTCACTCATAACTGTGCCTTCAAGGCTTTTCCTGCCATGGGAGGGTCCAGTAAATATAATAAATAAATAGATGGAGGGAAATGCCTGCCCGTGCCACGACTGCTACTCAGATTACACCCTGTAGCAGAAGACTCAATTTCACTTTTATCATTATTTTAGCCGGCAATTGCTTAGACAATTATTCAGTTCTTATGAAGAAACTCAATTAAATTATTTATGATGCTGACTTCCCACAACAGTTAATTCCTCAAAATTACTTATGTAAAAATGGAGCACAACTTTAATTTGTGAAGGAGAGAAGAAAAAGTGACTAGAATGGACTTTCAGCAAGGTTATAAATTAACTATAGAGTCCTGGGCTCCTGGTTATGCTTCTGTTCCTAACTATGTTTGGGACACAAAGAAATTCAAATGAATAATATTGTTGTCAAAGGGGATTTATTAATATCTTCCGTTACCGTGAAGATGACAGCAATGATTTGCCTTTAGTGATTGACCTGGCTATGTCAAAGTCAATGGGAGAAGAGAATGGAGATTAGTTTTATTCCATGTGGATGAAGTTCTTCCATTTTCCTAAGGTGACATCACAATGGTACAGAATGTGAGAAAAACATTTTGAAATAGTTTGTTGTTTTTGCAGCGCTAGTAATGACAGTAATTGAAAACATTAGAAAAGGTATTTTCTCATATTCTGCTCTATAGCAATTAGCTGAATCAAGGCATGGTGTTATTTGGCTTATGTTAGCCTCACAACTATGCCAAAGACTGGAATAAACCACATCTTCCTCTCTTATCCATCCCTAACAGCACTACTGCGAGTATTTGAAAATTTATACTGCAGATTAAAATTTTTCTTCTTGCTCTATTTAGCCAAGATTGAATTTTTACCCCTCACTTAACAAAATGCAGAGAACTTTCAGATTTATGTTGCACTGTGTTCTATTCATTGGCTGATTTATTTTCTCTCCTGTTATACTCTAGCTTCCAAGATTTGCAGGCAAAATCTGTGAGCATCCAAAACTATGGAAACTCAACTCGTCTGTACATGAGATTGAAAAAAAATAGTGTTTACCTTAAAACATTAGCATTTGTAATGATGGAAACAAATCAAATGAAGCTATTTATCTACTTCAAGGTAACACTGAAGTTATTTCTTCACTTATTTCTTATCTTGTCTTCATTCTCTTTTGAAACATGCCAACAACTCTTTAAGATCAACAAGATTCCATTCATGAGATCTGAAGGTGTTTTACTTTTAGAACTCAAAATTTTAATAAATGATGAGAGAAGGTGCCCTGATCTAAATATGTTCTATGGCTGTTTTTCTCTGCTTTTGCTTAGCTCGTTTTACAAGCAATAGTTGTGGGAAAAATAAATAGGTAAGTGTGCTCAATATGTAAATGCATATTTAAAGGTAACACTCGTAGAATGTTTGCAAAACTAATTATCTAACTCTTTCTTTCCCCTTCTTCATCCCTCTCTCTTCTTTCCAAGAGTTTTTTTTTTAGGGCTGCAGCTGAAGATTAGGAAGAGTCAGTGTGTAAAGATTTTAATTACGTTTGCTCACTAGAATGTACCCTAGAAGTAGTCTAATGAGATATTTATATGAAGACTCAGTTTTTCAAAATATTGGTTTTCAGACGTGAAGAACTAGAGAGAACACCATGGAAATGTATATACGAAATGCATATTTTGTGGCACATCCATGAGACATGAAAGGAGACTGCTATAAATGATTACTTGAGAAAAATAAAATATTTCTGTGTGCTTGCAGGAGCTCTCTTCTTCTCTGGTCTCCCTGACTCCAGCCTCTTCCTGTTCCCGGGTTGTCTTGCGTGCTTCTGCCAGAATAAACTTCCCGGTGGAGTGGAGAACCCACCTTGAGCCTAAACGATGTCTGGGCATGTCGTTTAAACTGGTGGACAGTTGGAACAAGAAATCTGTCTCTAGGAGGGCTTAGGGAGCCTTAGGGGAGAAACGCATCTCGTGGGAAAAGGAGAATGAAAAAGTAAAGCTTGACCACGTAGTAAAAGCTGAGTTGTCAGAGAGATGATTCTGCATTCAGCCAAGAGCCTGGGTTTGTCCTACTGGACTTAATGTCTTCATCCAAAAGAAAGCTGTGGGGTTCATGCTAGAAGAAATATTTTACTAAAGACCCTGTATACTCTAAAGGCAAAATAATCATTACTCTGATATCCTGAAAACTGTGGATAATACAAAAGGATAAGGGTTACTTGCCCTCATTTCTCTGTAGTTCATGGTGGGCTTTGGACTCAAAATGTGTTTCAGTTTATGGGTGGAAACACCTGTAGAGAACAAAGCGTGCCCTGCAGGATAACTTTCCTTTAAAGAAGTATGATCAGGGACAAGAAGGAGACACTAGTGCCCAGTAGAGCTGTGTTGGCATTCAGTGAGGCACAGTTTCTAAGCGGAAATGACAGTATCTGTCGGACACCCACCAAGACACCCAGGGAGTCTCAGCAGTGCAGCCCTCGGTCCCTCCCTGTACACAAGGGTCACCCCCCGGAGACTGACAAGATTTATATGTGACATGTGTGAGACACTCCTCTACACTCTGAGAAAAACTTGAGGAAGCTTTAGATGGACATCAAATATTGAGAAAAGAAATAGGAGAATTTGCATTTTAAAAGTTATAAAATATTTAAATCCTATGGAAAAGTATACCTACTCCTTAGATAAACATGATGTTAAATTGTGTCATATTCGCTTCAGGTTCTGACTTTACTCATTTTTTATCTGTTTAAATAAATACAACATTATAGGGATATTTCTTTTCCCTTTCCCTTCCCCATAGGTAATTACTACCAGGGAGCTGATATATATGAATCCATAAAGAATATTTAAATTTTAATAATAGTTTACTATACACACTTGTATAACAGCTTTTGCAGTTACTTTTAAAAAGTAGTTGACCTAGTTCTTTCAGTTAAAATGTTACATAGTATGCCATCATTGGAATGAAGTATAATTAATTTACGCCTTCAAGAGACTGAAATGTATGATATTATTATTGATTTGAGCAAATTTCCACACGCAGGTCTATGTTATATTTACCATATTGAAAATATTCCAGAAATTTCTACATTTGTATATGTATAGAGCCCAAATTTTCAGCCTGGCATTTGGTTTGGCCACAATGCCTATTGCAGACTTTTATCTGTTGTTTCTCTCTCCTCTTGTGCATAGCAGACCAGGCCAACGCCATTCAAACGTCCATTCTGTGAACTTTTTTTCTGCTGGTGTTTTTTTTCCCAAAATTCTTCTTTCTGCCTGGGATACCTAACTCTAATCCCCACCCCAAACCAACACCACTATCCATCTGGTGAATCCCAATTCAATTTTTGAAGCCCAGATTTTCACACTTTTTTTTTTCAATCCCCAGTTGAATTTAATCTTTCTCTCCTCTGTATTTTCTTATTTCATCTCTATTGTAAATTATATGTCTGGCCTTGCACTTCAGTTTTAACACAGGTGTGCCTTCCCCAGTTCTGATCCCTGGATCATCCTTAGATCCTTTCACAAAGCATGTGTTAAATAAATGCAAAATTAAATTGAGAAAAGATGGTACCACTAATCTGAAAGGAGTTTTGTGTTCGTTAAAACTCAGAAGCTGAAAACTGAATTATTCATAACATCAGCCATCCTCTCTGAAATAGA
The DNA here is from genome assembly GCA_004363605.1 of Indri indri. Classification (NCBI taxonomy): domain Eukaryota; kingdom Metazoa; phylum Chordata; class Mammalia; order Primates; family Indriidae; genus Indri; species Indri indri. The sequence goes on from RJWJ010011146.1 coordinate 37,025, forward strand.
ATCATACAAGGATGCCAAGGAAGCCCACTGAAAAGTGATCCAGTTGAAAACGTCATAGGACATTGTTTGCCAGTAAGAAGCAACAAGTAGGAGAAAGGCCATTTTCTGTTCCTGAACTTGGACATGTATGTGTGTACATGCACGTGTGCACATGCATTATGCATTCCTTGGTCAAACGCATCAGTGTGATTGGGAGCAATTCACATGGCAACATATGACTTTGCTCTAGACAGAACTGCTTGAGTTGGAGTCGAACCTTTTCGGAAGGTGGGAAATCCCGGGCTGAGCAAGGTACTGACACAGGCTCTCATTCCTTGTCTCTGCTCCAGATTACAGGAATCTCTGGTAAGAACCAAAGCTTGTTACACCATTAGAAAGAAAATCACTCGGCTCCCCCAGTCTTTTGCGTCCAATTTATGTCCAATTTGCAGACTTTCAACATTGCAACCTCACAGTTCATAAAATCAAACTCAGCCTGGGCTAAGTCTCCAGGTAATGGATTTAGGATCACGGGAGGTGTTACCTGCAGTTCATGATGGGTAACTTTCTTGTTAACTAAAGTCCCTTTAGCTAAATGAGTTCCAGGTTTAAGTCTCCCCTCTCTCTTTTTTTTGGCAGGGATTTTTCGGATGGGGGTGGGGTAGGCATAGAATTTTATTAGGCTGCGCGTGGAGAGCTTTTCATTGCAAAGGCAACAGGAAAAAAAATTGGGATAAGCCAGTCTTTGTATAAACGGAAGGTGGTGAAAGGAAGGCTGTGTATAGGGGCGAGGGGATCAACCCTCCGGCTCCACTTGGCTACACAGGGACTCCGGGAGACGGCCTGGTGCTCAGAGCAGAGCCTGGCTATTTCCGCAGATAACTGCAGCTCTGCAGGGAAGGCCCAGGGAGAGAGAAACCGCAGATGCAGGGGGGCTGGAGGGAGCTGGTGGGGATACTAGCATCTCTTGTCCACTCTCTGTGTCCTTGCTCTTAGTAACAAATTCGCTTTCCTCCAGTTGCCTTAGGGGAGTTCTAATCATTAGTCAATTGTTGAAAGCAGGTCAATTTAATATTCTAGGTGTATGTCTAAGCGTGTGTTTGAATACACATACCACACAACATATGTATGTGCACCCACTAACCGTTTAAAGATCCATTCCAGAAGCCTAAAGGAAAATATCCCTTCCAAGATTAGTGGTTCTTCAACTGTCAGTCTCAGTAGTCAGGTTAATTTGATGTCTATGTTTTTAAAACAAGCATTTATTGATTTGCTCCATTTAAAAGGCTAATGAAATGCTATTTAATTTGGGCTTCTGTCATCCCTTGGGAGGCCAAGATCAGCCACTTCTATATTTTGCTTCTTTTAAAAATAATTTCCCTTATATAAAAATCACATTGCTGCATGTATTTCCTCTCTTTCCTATGTGCACACGTCTCTTAAACTCATCACAGAACCTTCCTGCGGTGTATACCCGGTCTTCCCCGCTTTGGTTTTCCTGTATCCCCTCTGCCCCCCAGGCCTATCATTCTGTCTTTTCTGATCTCTCAGAGTACCATTGCCCTTTCGAAAAGAGCTCAGATCCTTGAGAGAGAAAGAACGAGTATTTTACTTAATTTAGTGATCAGATAACCTACTTTGACTTAAACAAGCACAATTCGTAGTTTTGGAATTTTCAGAAAAAGAGTTAAGTGGATAGTTCCACTATTGCTCTTTTGTTACATATACTTAAATTGCTTCACTGTTGTATGCATTTGTTTGCAAATCACAGATTCTCCTATAATAGGGGGATACAGACGTGTAGGCCACTTTTGACATTTTATTCATTGTTTATTTCAAAACTAACAAATTACGGCCTGTTATGGTATTATGATACTATGGTAGTACTTTCCTTTGCCAGAAAACTAACTCTCACTCTCTCTCTTTAATATATATATATATATATATATAAAAATATATATATATATAATGTGTGTGTGTATACACACACATATACACATATATATATATAAATGATCTTGATTGGTTGAAATTGTCTCTTGCTGATGTCATTTCTCTCTTTCATCTGGGTGCATTTGAGGGCAGGTCTGCTTTTTATGCTTTTTATTTACATTTGGTAGCTATTCTTTGCTCTCCTGGCTCATAAGAGGTATGGTGACAACTACCTAAGAATAGGCCCATTGGTTAATTCCCCGGGTCTGATAAACAACAAGTTTGATTTAAAGGAGCTATGGCTATGGCCCAGTCCATGAATTTGAAGGGAAGAGAAACTGAAGGACTTATTGGAAAATTTAAGTCGCCTCTTAGTCATGTGTCCTTTGAAAATTAAACTGCTCACTCAGAATGTGGACTCCAGACTCCTGTCTTTTGGTTTGTGTGAGGCATCTGGAGGGAAACCTTGAGCCAAATGTGGTGCCCTGGGTGGGAAAGGTGGTTAACCGGAACCTCAAACACCTTTCCTTGCCATGCGCTCCTGGGTATCTTAGAGTTTGCCTTTATAAACTGAGCATCAGAGAATGTCTACAAGATGAGGTTGGGACAATTATATGGTGGCAGCAGTATCCTATTTTTAAAAAAATATGGGGAACCTGTAGGTGTTTAGGGTTTGGCAAACAAACCTAGCAAAATATTTTAGATTTGGAAATATGGAGGATATCCTTTCTAAAGAATACTTGTCTTTTATTTCTGTTAATGATTTAAAATAAGAGCTTAAAAATTATTGCTTTTAAGTCATCGAAGCTGTATTTTTTGTTCAAAAAGATATTAGATAAATATTAGAGCAGAATAGTGAGACTATCAATAGTTGGAATTAATATGAACGTCTTTTAAAAAAGCAAGAGAAACAGTAAGAAATAATTAGTAGTAACAAGTATTAGTAGTTGTGGTTAGCTATGAAAACAATACACAGAGATCAATTGCTTTCCTAAAAATCAAGGTTTGCCTTGAATTGAATTGTGGATTATCACTTACTAGCTGAGCTGAGGGAATATACTCAACCTTTTGGTGTCTATTTCTTTATCCGTAAAATGGATAAACATGTTCTTAGTTTTAATTAGTTGGAAAATAAAATTAAAATTACTTCAGCTAAAACCACAATGAAATATTTAAAAACATCTTGAAAAGATTTTAGGGGAAAAAATGCAGGACCAATAAGGAAAAAAAATAGTATGTTTTACTAGGGAATATGAGGTTTACTTCCACTAATGAAATGGTATGCTATGTCTCTGGATTAGCAGACTCAACATTAAAATGATGTCAGCATATACACAATCTACTGATTGAGCGCTTAGAGTCTACTATGCGTCACCTACTGTATGATGATTTAATATGTGTTTCTGTGTGTATGTGTACATATGTGGGTATATCTTACTGTTCGTATTAACTTGATGACGAAGTCATTATTTTGCTCATTTTCTAAAAGAGGATATTGGGCCTTAAAGAAGAAAAAATAACACAAATTTATACAGCTGGTAATTGGAGAAATGTGAAATTGGCTAAAAGTCTATAATTTATTTCTAATTTGAAAAATTAACAGAACTTTGTTTGAAATTGTCTAAGTGGTTCGAAGTTAACTGGATGAGATAAATTCATGAAAGCAGTTAAGGGTTGTTTGAAAACAACAAGATAGGTAAAATTGTCTTACTAGGCATTAAAATATAGAACTATAGAAAGATTAATGGTATAGAACAGGATAAATAAATAAATAGAAGCAAGAATATATGGTGATTTTCTTAGCTGAGGTTTGCTCTAAAATCAGAGTCTGCAATAAAGGCTTGTATCCAGATAGCTTAGAGCTTGCATGGAATTATCCCAAAGGATAAGAACAGGGGTCTTGGAAGATTGGAAGATTGAAAGAAGGAAAGCCAATCTAAGGCTGCATTATCTAACTGGTAACTCAATGGGCGACTGGGGCTTGGTTGCTAGGGACGCTGAGGAGGCATGTGACATACATCTCCATTGAGGAACAGGAGAACAGTGCATTTATCCAGAGTCTCCTGGCCCACAGTGGCCAGGGGTTGCCATTGGTCTAGGGTGTTGATTCACTTGCACTTCTAGATTTGTGCATGTGTCATGGTGGCTGAGTGGTTTCACGAAGCATCTTATATAATTGTTGCAGAAGAAAAAAATGCTGGGACTGAAAGGGAGAGATTTCTGTTTTCAACCAAGGCAAGTTGCAGTTCCTGTCACAGTGAGCTGGTTGCTGCTGCAGTGGCTGGACTATAAGATGAGCTAAAAAAAAAATGTGGTATAGCAAGAGAGATATTTGATATGGTGAGGTAGTGTATAGCAAAAGTGGCATTTCGAAATACTGAAGAAATGGTATTTTATTTGATTTATAGAGTTAGGAAAATTAGTTAAAACTTAAGTCACATAAAGTTAACTACCAGGTGAAATAATGATTTAAGTGGTAGAAAATACAAATACAAAAGGATTAGAAGAAAATACTGGTGTGTAGTTTTTTTTTATTATTATTTATGTGCTTGATTGTTTTGGTATTAGATTTTAAATAATCTCAGGGATGAAACACACTTTCTAGGCATAACGTCTAAGACTAACAATCATATGAGAACATTACAACTCATTTAATAAGACTTTTTAATAGTTAATCCAAATTAATTTTTGCTCTTTAAAAGTTGCTTTCTTTCTTCAACTAAACAGTTTCATTAAATAAACGTATCTTAATTTTGACTATTTGGTTGCCAAGCACTCATATCCACTCTACGTACTAATATGCATATAATATTGTGTGTACGAGCACTTAATAACTAAATAGCATATGTTCAAAGAGAGACCTAGATTACTCTTAAATATATACCTTAAATCTAGAAGAATATTTTTTAAAGATTAAAGTCAATTTTATACTCATAATCTATTAGGTTTGTAGATCTGTAAATGGAATATTGTTGACTTTTAAAAGTCCCCCACCCTTAATGTCACTGCTATTTGTATTTTTTGAGACATTTATTTATTTATTTATTTATTGAGACATTTATTTTTTTGATAGAGTTGGAGAATTTGTGATTTAGCGATGAGGCCTATATATGCAATAATAAATGTATAAAAGTAGGAAATTTAGGTGACTGATCAATAATCTTCATCACCCTCTGACTTCCTACCTAAATTTGTGCCATCCAAAGTCTTTTGGTTGAAGTTATAAGTATGTTCGATTATTTCGCTATTTAGCTTTTATAATTTAATGCAATTTATATATTCAGAAGCTAGCTTGATTAATGTAAGGTAGCACAAGTAAATTGATTATTAAGCATTTTATAATAGAACTATTTTCAAAATACTCACAACTGAGCAATGAGTTTGAACTTTCTAATTTAGATTCAAATCTTTATTGGACCTCTTTCCCCATTACAATCTCATACATATAATCAATATAAATCATTAAAAATAGATTCTATCCTTAAATTCTCTTAGAGACACTTTAAATTGAAGCCCAAGATCCAAATAAAAACAATTTTATACTGTGCAATTTGGAAGAAGAACGCTACATAAAGGAGAAACAGTCTGAGTAATGGAAGCCTACCTAAGACTGAAGAATTCCCCAAGCAGCATATGTGTTGTAACCTTTTAAAAATTTTTTTAGTGCATTTCTTCATTCATCTATTTTGTAACCATGTTTTTCTGAAATGAATTTTGTATTGAATGGGACTACATGTTTCTATTTGTGTTCTGTCCCTGACTTGCTTTTAATTTACTCTGAGGATGATCAAACACATGTGATGAGTAACCTATACCAAAATAACTGAAAAATTAGGTGAGGAGAAAAATTGGTTACTAATTGGTTATCTAGTGCAGCATAAATCCAAAGAAACTCACTTGCTGTATTTTCCATGTTTTGGACATTAAAAAACATGATTTTGGACACAAAGTTGATGCTTTTCTCCATGGACCATGAAGGGGTATCTCCTTGGGAAATAATCAGCTAGAATTTGTCCTGGTTTTTTTTTCTTTTTCTTTTTCCTTTCAGCTTGTCATGATTTTTATAATTTTTTATAGTTTAAATACTATGTAAAGACTCGAATGTGCAATGCTGTCATACTTTCCACTGAGCTTCAAAGAAAGAAGGCAGAATGAAGCTTGCTGTAAACTTTTATTTCCATCTTCTGCTTTATGTAACCTTATTTTCATAGCTCCAGTAAAACGTAACCACATTAACCAACACTTAATTTGGGCTAAATGATGAAAGAAAGCCAATAATAGCATAGAAACAAACAAATCTGGAAAATGCATGTCTGCCTCTATATTAGAAGTTGTCGAGTCAAAATTTTTCCTTTATTGGAAAAAAAAAAAAAAAAAAAAAAAAGGAAGACGATTGAAACTCATTGCTCGGAGTACTTGGACAATCAAGCTTAGTTATTCTCTTCTCTCGTGTTGTAGTTGTTAAGCAACTACATTATTAAACAAAATGTATTATAAAATAAAATGAAATTATCTTTTGTGATATATTGCTGAATTCAGACCAAATATATTACTAGCCACCTGTGTTTCCATAAAAAGTTTATAATATGTTTAATTTATTAAAAATCTCTATTTCTACACAGATTATTGAAATTACAATAACACACTGTATAATATATAAACACATAATAATGGTGGCATAAGCATGGTGTCCCTTAAACTTCAATTACTATTCATGCTCTCTTTGTACCTATTAATATTTGTTAACTGACATCTAAACTGTTTGTTAGTCACTTTACAATACTCTATATTTGTTTAATGTTTTACAGTGTACAGAATAATTTGTCTTATCTGGTTCTAAAAATTGTCCATGATATGTGATGTTTAAAGCATGGTAGCAATAGAGAGAGCTATGGAGTGATCTTAAATTTTGTGACTCCTGACCCAGAGCATTTCTATTAATAGACCATCCAGATACCGTATATGTTTACACTATATGTAATATACATTGTTGTACTTTACCTATTTAAATGCATATAGTTGAGAGCTATTTATTTGAAATAATAGCCTGGAATTTTAGCAAATTAGTGAAAAAACTAACATATCAAGGGCCTACTACTATATACCAGGATGTGTATTCATGTTCCAATTATGTATTGCTGTGTGACAAACTTCTCCCAAACTTAGTAACTTCAAATTCATTTTATTTACTTGCTCAGTATTCTGCTATTTGGTCAGTATTTTACAAGCATAACTTGGCAGCATCAATGGCCTCAGCTGAAGTGGCTTTAAGGTACTTCAACATTCAAAGACAGGTTGGTACTGATGCAGCTGTATATGTTGACCAGTAGCCTTGGCTCACACTTATGGGTGGGTTTTGGTTCTTCTCTCCCAGACCTCTGTGTGACTAGCTTGGGTTTCCTTATAGCATTGGGTTCTCTGGGTAGTTGACTTCCAAAGGAAAAGAAAAAAAGCCAGAATGGAAACTTCCCAAGGCGTGGGCTCAGAACTGGTACAGGGTTGCTGCTGCCGCTTTCTATGGTTTAATGTGATTCACAGACACAACCCATATTCAAAGTGGGGAGAACATGAGGGTGAGTGAATAACAGTGATGTGTTTGACTGGGGGACATCAATGTATCACACAGATACATGTGCACAAATGTTCATAGTACCCGGATTTCTTTCCACGGGTATGAATGGTTCAACTGTGGCAAATCCATTCTGTGGAATACTACTCAGCAATGAAAAGGAACAAGTGCCACAATTTGGATTAATCTCAAGGAAATAAGACAGTGAAAAAAGTCAAAAGGATGCATGCTGCCAAATTTCACTTATGTAATATTTGTGAAACTATGTTTTTTAGAGATGAAGAACAAATTAATTATTGCCTAGGGTTAGGGATGGGGAGGGGTTTGGGGTGTTGGCATAGTTGAATATCTTGCTTGTGGCGGTGGCTATAGAAGCAACACATGTGATAAAATTGCAAGGAGCTATACACATACCCACACACACACACACACACACACACACACACACACACACACACACGAGTCCTTGTATAACTGATAAAGTATAAATAGGTTCTGTGGATTGGACCAATGTCAATTTCCTAGCTGTATTCTACTTATGCAAGGTACAGACATCGGGGAGGCTGGGTGCCAGGTGCGTAAGACTTCCCTGCACATCTCTCTGTGACTTCCTGTGAA
>RJWJ010011147.1:0-20647 GCA_004363605.1 Indri indri
ATTTTTTACAACCATGTGCTTTTAATGTTTTAAATCTTAAAAAACCTAGTTAACTGTGTATATATGTGTGTATAGAAATCATTCCTTCACCACACACAAAAATATATTTTTAGGCAGCTTTTACCTAAGGATCTAGAGCCTTCTGCCTCTACAAGCTGGGAGTCCAGGGGCACTGCTCTTTTTATTCATTCTTCATACTCTGCTTAATATTTTTGAGCCTCCCTAAAACCTTAAATGCTGTCAAAGAGAGGTACACTTAAGTATATAAGCCACCTTTGCATACTGTATACTCTTTTAAATGGAGTATAAGAAACCGTTTTTTCTTACCTCCTTACCCCATTTTCTAAATTTTTCTAACCTAATAGCTGTGGCTTGTTTTGCTTCTCTGCCAGTTGTAATTCCCAGGCAGGCTGACATCCTGTTGGGGCCTATTCCTATCACAAGTCAATAATAATTGTCAAAAATGCCTTCTGTTAGATAATCACGTTGGAGATTTTTCAAACAATGCTTTGCACCGCACCAGAAAATGTGGGGGGTACGGGGTAGGAAATTACTGCTATAGAAAGTTGGTACATCCTTGGAAAAGCTGACCAGTGGATTTTGAACCTATTGTTTCTTCTCCTGGTTACAGAAAATAATAACATCGTATGATGTTTTACTATTTCATAAGAGTAGCACATAGTGACAAGGAAATGTGGGGTTTGGGTTTTCCTAATACTGCTCCATTCTTTCCCCTCAATTCTGCAGTAATCCTTCAGTGAGCTTGAAGAAGTACAGTGAAGGGGGGTGTGTTGAGGGGTTGGGGTGTTTGGACGCCTCCTGCCTACAGGAGCAGAGGCAGCGGGGATAGAGAGGCGGGAGGAGTGAAGAGTGGAACGTGACTTGCAAGTTTCCGAGATGGTGATTTTAAGTATGATGGGTAACCAGAGACCAGCTGCAAAAATGTGGCAAATATATTTTCAAAACTTGGCCCTCACTCTCATTTCAGGAGTAGAGTGCTGTGGTGCTTCTTAGATATGGCAAGAGGCGGACAGTCAAGTTACCCCCCGGCAACACATCATTTCTCATGGCCTCTCTCATTGCTATTTAACCAAGCGGGGATTCTAACTTGTAGTAAGATGTTTATAAAGCTACAACCCAAGGGGTTCATTCCAGGCCAGCCTTGAGGTTAAAAAGAAAAAGTCCAGTCTACACAATTAAAAACAATTTGAGAAAACTCAAGTGCTTTGTATTTCTCAAATACTATTAAATAATGTCCTCTGCAAATTTTTAAAAAATCGTATTTCTTATTGCTTTGTCCTTGTAGAACACAATTACTCCATAGAACACAATTACCCCCGTATCGCTCCTTGCAAAGCTCCACCAAGGCTTCCTCTCTCCAGCCTCATTTCCAGCTCTTTGTTGTGAGATCTGAGCCAAGCACTTAGGGCTATATTCCGCTTCCCCCCCAACCCCAGCAAGGCCAGGCCTTCTTCAGAGCAGGGGTAGGGGGGGGGCTGTTAGAAACAACACAGAGCTAAGCCAGAAAACTCTCTAGCTGTGGGGAAAAGGGGAAGGCTGGAAACACTCAGACGTTAACAAAGTTAAGCCCATGACTTCAGCATGAACAGAGTCTCCCCCTTGGGATTCAGTAAGAGTATTTCCATTTTGAATAATAATAAAATGTGGCTGTAAACAATTTTATTTGGGGTCTTTACTTTGAAAGGCTGTGGGCAAGTCTCTGGACTTTTCTTCCCTTGTGATTTCCTGATTGGAACTAGACAGTTCAGAGGAGGACAGCAAGTTTCAGGGCCTGGCGTCCACCCACAGAGATGGACAAACACTAGGTCCAAAGTGACTCCCCAGAGCCTCATCAGTCCTTAGTTTACTGCTGACCCGGCCTATTTGGAGAAAATTACTTACTGTTCCGCCTGTGGAGCTGGGAGCTGAGAAATGCAAGGTGGGTGGAGAGAGACAGGTAAGCAGGATCAGTGCAGAGGCAGGCAGCCAAGGTGGCCCCTGTGGTCTTATTCTCCTTAGCCACTCCCCAGCCCTGGTAAGCAGAAGTGCTTGCCAATTGTGTTTACACCCCTGTCAATGGTGGTCAGCGTCACCTAGGTCCAAGCCCATCTCCCTATTAACCAGTCAGATGTGCTTAGGCAAACCTCCCAAATCTCCAAGGTCAGTTTCCCCCTTTCCATAGTTTCTGATCTCTAAATTTATCTCCTAATAAAAGTGTGTGTGTGTGTGTGTGTGTGTGTGTGTGTGTGTGTGCGTGTAAAGTGGGGATAAAATATAAAATCTTCCTCGCAGGTGGTTGTCAGGATTAAATGAAGTAAAGTGTTGGAAAGGGTGTCCTAAACTACAAAGTGTCACAGTAATGTTATTTTATACTTTTTTTCTAAAATCTGCTTTATTTATAAAATTTTCCCCTCCAGATTCATTATTTGACAGATCCCTAACATTATATCTATAATGTTAACATATACGTATATGTTATATATGTATAGTTAAAAACATTTGAAGCATGCATGTGTATGTATACAGCTCAGATCACATCACTGGGCAGCAGCAGTAACGGGCATCAATCACACAGCTATAAGGTGAATATCGCCGGGGTCCCAAGCCAGAGACAGAGGATTTGCCCTGAGGATAAAGAAGCTTAAGCTTCCAGACTTCTCGATTTCATCCAAAGCCATAATTCTGTATTCATTATTCTGTATTCTTCTTTCTAAAGGGGACTCTCCTTATGTGAAAAAGCTTCAGGCACCACAATCCTTGCCCCCACCGCTAGCACAAAAGAACATAAAAGGAGGATTTTGTGCCTACTCCTCTTCTTCTCTTGATCGTCCTCCCTGCTTTGATCATTCTCTCGGATCATTTCAGCTCCTCCCACTTTTCTGAGCTCAGATATACTTTCTGCTCCCTCTGATTCTTGGATCCACTAACAATCATGTAGCTGGATTAATACACGCACACACACACACACACACACACACACACACATCTACACACACTTCTGTTAGGAGATAAATTTAGAGATCAGAAACTATGTTCGAGGATGGCACCATTCATCCCAATGACTCAGACAGAGCTATTCCCAGTTCCTATGGAACCCTTACATTGCAAATAGAGCTAGGAAGAATCCCTGATTCATAATGCCAGGGTTATAGATTTTCCAGGAGTGGATTTAAAAGTAATATTAGCAGGAGGAGAGTTTTCATCATGTGATGTTAGACTGGGTTGTCTGAGGAAGAAAGGTCACACTCAGTGGCAAGGTGTGCTTGCCCTCGGGTGGCTCAGGAGGAACCTGGCCACAGCCGTTCCTGGTCAAGGCACTGCCTGGAAGCAGCAAGGTACTAACTACAATCCTCCCCCAATTCACAGGAATCCAAGCTCACCACCCCCCAGCCCAGAGCCACCGGAGCTGGAGTGGTAGAGATCGCAGGATACTTAGGGAGCTCAAAAGCAGGTCCCAACCTGTGAGAAAGGTTGGAATTTCCAAGGTAGGGGTTTGGAGATGTCACACTGGGAGGTGGATTAAGGGGGGGTGTTGAGGGTGGGAGACAATCAAAAATCAGGGAGCTAGAACTGAGGAAACAGGTGGTATCCATTCAGCATATTCTCTGAAGGCCTAAACTGAAGGCCGCATCCTATTCCCACCCTGGGTGGTATGAGCAGAAGAGTAAGTTAGGTGAAAGTACAGCTTCCAGCCCTACCATGGATGGCTTTAGGCTACTTCTCTGACATTTCAATAAAAGCACAGTTCAAACTCCTGTAGTCAGCTGAATAATGGCTCTCAAAGATATTAGGACCCTATTGGCTAAGCGTGGTGGCTCATGCCTGTAATCCTAGCACTTTGGAAGGCTGAGGCAGGAAGATTCCTTGAGGCCAGAAGTTCGAAACCAGCCTGAGCAAGAGTAAGACCCCATCTCTACAAAAAAATGGAAAAATTAGCCAGGTGTGGTGATGCACACCTGTAGTTCCACGTACTTGGGAGGCTGAGGCAGGAGGATCACTCAGGCCTAGGAGTTTAAGGTAGCAATGAGATTATATGATGACACCACTGCACTCTAGCCCAGGAGACAGAGCAAGACCCTATCTCAAAAAAAGAAAAAAAAAGCAGGAACCTGTAAATTTTATAGGAAAATGTTATATGGAAAAGGGTCTTTGCAGAGGTGATTAAAGATCTTATCCTGAATTATCCAGGTAGGCCCTAAATGCAATCACATGTATCAGTATAAGCAGGAGGCAGAGGGTATTTTACACACAGAGGAGAAGGTGACGTGAAGACAGAGCCGAGAGAGACATTAAGGTGCTGATCTTTAAGACTGGCATGGTGACGCCACAAGCCGAGCCATGCTGGCAGCCACCAGAAGCCGGAAAAGACAAGGAGCTGATTTTCACCTGGAGCCTCTGAAGGGAGCAGGCCACTGCCGACACCTTGATTTGGGCCCCATGAGACTGATTTTGGACTTCTGAGCTCCAGAACTGTAAGAGAATAAAAGTGTGTTGTTTTGAGCCTCCAAGTTTGTCCTAATTTGTATAGCAGCCATGGGAGACGAATACAGCCCTTGTCAGAATTCTTGGTGTGTTTGGTCCAGCGTCTCATCATCAGACGTGGTGGTGATTACCTGTGGGTGGCCAGTGGAGGGGGCCTGTTGTGCCGGGGCCCTCCTAACCTATAGGGGACTGTATTAATTTGCTAGGGCTGCCATGCAAATGACCACAAGCTTGGTGGCTTAAAATAACAGAAATTTATTCTCTCACAGTTCTGGAAGCCAGGAGTCCAAAATCAAGGTGTTAGCAGGGTTGGTTTCTTCTGGAAGCTCTCAGAGAGAATCCCTTCCATGCCTCTCTCCTGCCTTCTGGTGGTTTCTGCCTTCTGGTGGCTTCTGTGATCCTTGGCTTAAAGTGCATCATTCTGGTCTCTGCCTCCGTCTTCACCCGGAGCCTCACGTGGCCCCCTCCCCATGCTTCTGTGTGTCATCTTCTTTTCTGTCTCTTATGAGGACACAGATCTGTTTGTATTTAGGGCCCACCCTAGCCCCGGATGACCATATCCTGAGATCTTTAGATTAACTGTATCTGCAAAGACCCTATTTGCAAATAAGGTCACATTCACAAGTACTAAGAATTAGGACATGGACATATCTTTTGGGAGGACACTATTCAACTCACCACAGGGGCTAATGTCACCCCACACACATACACGCAGTGTAGGAAGGACAGAGAACTCCAGCAGTCACCTACCTAGCTTAATGAAGAGTCAGCAAATGGCACTACCTTGCTTACAATCAGGCAGCAAATTTCTGACAACAGGCCTTGTAGAAACCAACCTCAGAACTCCTGATCCGGCCTGATTTTCATCACACCACCCAGCCTCTCAGGTCACCCCCCACCTAGGAACAATGCTATTTAATTGAAAAATCAATTTCAAACATGTACCTTGCCAATCTTCACACAACTCCTCTTGGCAGAAAAGGCGAGCATACCATATGCTAAACATGGGCTTCACACTCCAAGTTTACATCTGAAAGATTTCAGAAAACATTGCAATTCCAATGCTTACCTTCCTGTATCTGTTGCTAAATGATGATTCTTCCACATAAAGAGAAAAATTTCTCTAAATTTAGCTGAATTTATATACCTAAGCAGCTATCCTGACATTTCAGAATATAGAAGTTTCTTTACACTGGAGGAAAAATCATTGCCTCACACTTTGTGATGTGTTCTCTGGTCCTAAAGCCCTTTGTACGTGTTATACCCTCAGGAGATGTCCCCCAGGGGTTTCAGTGCAGTTTCCATTCATCTCCCAGTGTGTTTCAAAGGGAAGGGAGCTGTGTCTGTAGGTCTATGCTGGATGCTTTACCGCTGGCATCATCCTAGCACAGTTTTGAAAACTCGACCATGCAGAGCCACGGCTACTGTGTGCCACTCACAAAGCAAGAAGCACTTGTCAAGCACTGTGCGGGTCCCTGCGCTGCTCCCTGTAGCAGTTCCCTTGGGCTGCCAAAACAAGGTGCCACAAACTGGGTGGCTCAAAACAACAGAAATCCATCCTCCTATGGTTCTGGAGGCTAGAAATCCAGGTGTTGGCAGGGCCACGCTCTCTCCGAAGGCTACCGGGGAAGGTCCTCCCTTGCCTCTTCCTAACTGCCTGGTGGCTCTGGCAATCCTTGGTGCTCCTTAGCATGCAGCATGTCACTCCAATCTCTGCCTCCATCGTCACAGGCCCTTCTCCTCCTCTGTGTCTTCACATGTGTGTCTCTCTCAGTTATCCTCTTCTTACAAGGGCACTAGTCATATTGGATTTAGGGCCCACCCTAATCTACTAGGACCTCATCTTAACGACTAATTACATCTGCCAAAAACCCAATTTCCAAATAAGGCCACATTCCCAGAGTCCTGGTGGACATGAATTTTGGGGGGATGCTATTTAACCCAGTGCACGTGGCCAAGGGAGATCTGTAGCTTTGGGGAGATGGCTTGATTTTCTTTTACTACCCCGTTTAATACACCGATTCTTTATGTCACTTAGAAAGAAAAAGCCGCAGAGAGAGGAATCGAAGCTTGATTCTGCTGAGAGAGCATTTGAAAAAAAAGAGAGAGAGAGAAAGAGTAATAGCAGCCTGTATAAAGTAATTGTATTGTTTTCCTTCTATTTTTAGAAAGTATGGATCTATTTATTCTTAAGGAAAAGTAAAACATCAGCCACCAGGGAATGGAGTATGACAGCAATCAAATTACTAAAGCATGAATATTTGCAGCCATCTCCCTCCGCCCAGCCTACCTGCATGTGTTGTTACCCTCACTCTCTGCCCCCTTCCCTACCCCCAAGAGGGGTTCCTCTCTGCCAGCCAGCCTGTGTGTGATGACGTACTTGGAGCCTTCAAAGCTGTACTGAGCAGATGTCCAAATCGATGGCTCTGCCATTCATCCTCCTCCTCCCCATCCTGGAGCGTGTGGCCAGGACCCAGCTGTCTAAGCCTGCTCAGGCTGCCATGACAAAGTCCCACAGGCCAGGAGGCTTAACTAACAGGAATTTATTCCTCATAGTTCTGGAGGCTGGAAGGCCAAGATCAAGCTGTCAGCATGGCTGACTTCTTCTGAGACCTCTCTCCTTGGCTTGGGTGGGCCTCTTCCTGCTATGTCCTCGCATGGCTGTCTCTTGGGTTATGCATTGTGTGTGTCCTGATCTCCTCTTCTCAAAAGGACGTGAGTCATATTTTATTAGGGCCCACTTTACTGACCTAATTTTATTAATGTAATACCTTAATCAGCTCTTTAAAGGCCCTTTCTCCAAACACAGTCACAGTCTGAGGTACTAGGGGTTAGAACTTCACCATATGAGTTTGAGGGGAACACAACTCACCCCACAACACTCCAAACATCTCGTCATCAGCTCGCCTACTCTTACCTGCCTCTCCATCATCCCCTACCCATTCTTGAGGTCCATCTGAATTGCCGTACAAAACACAGAATCCTTTCTCTACGTGCAGTATGAAATACATGAAACCACCTGTCTGTGACTGATATGCTCTGTAAGGCAGACAATGAAGGTACTTATTAAAAACAACCCTTTTAGAAACATCTTTTAAAAAAAATTTTTTTAACTGAGAAATGGAAAAAAAACATAATCAAGAGACTGATTTAATTTCATTATCAATCTAATCTAAAACAATAGGTTTGCTGGGTGCTAAAAATAACACTAAAGCTCTCTGAATGAGTAAGCTCACTGAGAATAATCACAGGGTTTTTGAAAAATATCATAAAAACTTCAATCATAATCAACACCTCATCTGGGAAAGCATTATCCTCTTAAAACATATTTTTAAAAAAGGTGAACAATGGGTAATAATAAAACTCTACATTTTGGAGACAGAATGAGAGCCCAAAGGTTGTGTGTGTTGAAAAAATAAAATCAAATAGCTATTCATATTTTCCTTGAGGACATGAGGAAAAAGAAGCATTTGTAATGCTCTAAAAAAGGGTTAACCCTGAAACCAGAAAGTGAGCAAACAAAAATAATCCCTAGCATTAGGACAAAGAATTTCTCTTTCAACAGGCAAAATAGAACATTTTTGGAGTTAGAAAGTAGGAGATCAGGGAGCTTCTCGCTAATGATAGTGTAATTAAGCAATGGATCCCTTTTCAGGTCATCAGCTTAGTGGCAGTTCCCGGTTCTGTCTGACTCATGAGTAGTGGGAGGTGTAAAAAACAGGAGGTCGGCAGGGTTTACATCAATTTCACATATTTCAAACAAAAACAGTGCTAGGCATGCATTTCATTTACACTCATCTTTACAACCTAGCAAGTAAAGGAATACATTCGACCAAAATATCTTTCTCTGCTACAAGTCTATGAATGGATTGAAATAAACAGCCAAGTTCCTCATAGAATGCAAAACAACACCTATGCTTAGGTGTGGAATCACGCAATGACATGAACAAGAATTATCAACACATACCGAGGAGAGGACATCTTGAGGAAAAGATGTAAATAACAAGTTCGGAGGAAGGAAAATTAGTCCAAAAAAAATTAAAAAAAGAAGAAGCAAAGAAAGATAATCATGCTATTTTTAATTTTCTACTGCAGCCTCCATAGAGATCAAAATACTTTAAAGATGTATTTTTATTCTGAGGTAGCAGGAAGTAAATATCAGCAGCGTTTACAGATGGTGAAACTAAAAGCTCCACACCTTTGGGTGGTCCTACGTTCTCCCTGCAGCATCTGGCCGCATGGAGGGGACCTGGAGAGGGCGTTTCTCTCTCTTTCCTAGGAGTTTACGCACTCAATCATTAGAAGGTTCCCCCAGTCCAAATATATATTATTTTAATATGAAAATAGAATGTGTTAATAACTATGTTAAAATTTCCATCATAAATCTCAAAGCTATTAAGGGCAAGGATTAATCCTACTGATTAAAATAAGAGATGAGACAAAGAGATGTGGTCATTGGGTCAGTATGTTAGCTTTCTAGGGCTGCTGCCACTATCAACTGGACTAGAAGTCCAAAATCAAGGTGTTGGCAGGGCCATCCTCCCTCTGAAGGCTCTGGAGAGCATCTTTCCTTGCCTCTTCCAGCTTCTGTGGTTGAATGCCATCCTTGGCAGTCCTTGGCTCACCCACGCATCAGTCCAACTTCTGCCTCACTTGTCACATGGCATCTTCCCTGTGTGCCTCTGTCTGTGTCCATGTTTCTCTATTCTCATAAAGACATCAGTCATTGGATTAGGGCTCCAGTATAACCTCATTTTAACTTTTTTAGATCTACAAAGGACCTATTTCTAAATAAGGTCACATTCACAGGGACCAAGAGTCAGGAGTTGAACATATCTTTTGTGGGGACATAAATCAACCCACAGCAATCAGTTTAAAAACAAGATATGACTACCCAGTGGAAAATACACTTAAACTACCAAAGGCCACAACTCTCCTAAAAAATGAGAGATAGCATCGTATTTACCGGTGAAATATCCCAGAATCTCTTTCTGAATAAGCTCTCTAGAAGTTCTTCCCATCTCTAAGACTCATACTTCTACTATTTGAAACTTATTGTCCCACGGACTCTATCTATAAAGTCTTACATGACTTTTCTGTCACAAAATTCCCATCCCTGAAGCTTGTAACAGCGTTTTTTCAGAGGAAACCTCTCCCGAAATGGGGTAGTCTGTTCTAAACAATTCATCTATCCTTTAGAAGGAAAGGAAAGGGATTTCCATAGGGGGGAAAAACGTACAACATTTTGAGCTTCCATTCTGTATAAGACTTTGTGGAAGGCACCATCAGTCTGTTTAACACAATCCACACGACCAGTTCCATTTAGGGATGTGGAAAATGAGAGGCAGAGCACAAAAGGAACTTGCCACAGTCTCAAAGGCCCTAAGAGGGTAAAGGGTGAGCTACGGATAGGTACACTCTACTTCTGACCCCAAGAGCAAAACAACTAGGACTAGTGAGATGGGTAGAGAGGATGGGATGGGAAAGGCCCAGAATAGAAGCTTCCTTCCTTTCCTCTGTATGAAGCAGCGGTTTGCTTAGAAGCTCCTGTTTCTATTTGTGCACTGTTGCCTCTGGCATCTCAGCAAATTTTTGACCAACCAACAGAATCAGAATAAGCCACTCATACAACCCCCTACAACAGAGGCCCATTGTCATGTAAGTCAGGTGGACTAGAGCTAAGCATTATCCTCCTGATCTGTCCCGTGCATTGTTTCGAGATTGGATGAAATCACGAAATGTAAGCATTCTTTCTGAGTCTGGAGGAAATCCAACATAATTGAATGATTCATTCCTGAGTGACCCCAATTATCTCCTTTTATGCCATAACGTTCTTCCTCCTTAAAAAGCATTTATTCACGCAATAACTACTATGTGCTAGTGTTAACAAGCTGATAGCTCAAAGTAGCAGTAGATATAGGTCTTTTTTTTTTTCTTTAGAATTGCTAAACCCTGGAGAAGCAAGACATAATAATTCCAGAAGATTTCCTCTTAATGCAAGAGAATTACAAGTAACCAGATTTCTTCTTTCTCTTCAGCCTTAAAAAATGAAACTCCATATGATTTTTATTTGCAATTCCAAGAAAACATTCAATCTTTCATTTCCTCCCTATTAACCTTACTTTACTCCCTCACTTTCCACTGTTCTGGATTATTTTTATTGCCTTCTTTGTCCCTGGAACTTTCTTTTGCCCCCAATTTCTTTTCTTTCTTCAGTTTCCTAATTGTCCCAGCTGTCTGACTCTCTCTTCCTATGGTTCTCTCTAGAATTATAAATGTGTAGAAATTTAAGGTGAACAGGGATTTTCGGTTAGTTTAGCAGCATGAGGAGCTAAAAGGTTTAGCAAATTTAAGGTATTTTCCCAAAATAATGCATTTAGTTTATGGGAGGAACTGCACTAGAACCCACCTGTCTCGACTACCTGAACACAGCCCCAATTCCTTCTTTGTACCTACTGCCACGTTCATGTAAGAACCCGTCATATGTGCTCCCCTATATTTCCCAGGCTCCCTTGCAGTTCATTTGGGGCCATGTGACTAGATCTAGCCAGTAAATTGCACTGTGTGTCATTTTGGGGCTGAGGTGGTGAAGAGTGACTGTATCTCCTTGAAGACCTTATGCTAAGTGAAACGCTAAGCCAGTCACAAAAGCACAAATATTGTATGATTCCACTTACATGAGGTACCTGCAATAGTCAAATTCAAAAGAGACAGAAAGTAGAAAGATGGTTGCCAGGGGCTGGGGGAAGGGGAGATTAGGGAATAGGTATTTAATGGGTACAGAATTTCAGTATGGGAAGATCGAAAAGTTCTGGAGACGGATGGTGATGGTTGCACAACAGTGTACATGTACACTGACCTGTGCACTTAAAAATGGTTACAATGGCCCAGCATGGCGGCTCACACCTCTAATCCTAGCACTTTGAGAGGCCAAGGTGGGAGGATTGCTTGAGGCCAGGAGTTCAAGACCAACCTGAACAACAGAATGAGACCATATCTCTACCAAAAAAAGTGCAAAAATTAGCCCAGCATGGTGGTGCATGACTGTAGTCCCCGCTACTCAGGAAGCTGAAGCAGGAGGATCACTTGAGCCCAGGAGTTTGAGCTTTCGGTGAGCTATGTGGATGCCACTGTACTCTAGTCCAGGAAACAGAGCAAGACTCTGTCTCAAAACACAACAAAAAAAGGCTAAGATTGTAAATTTCATGTTATACTTATTTTACCACAATAAAAAAAAAAAAGAAAAAGAAAGGCAGAGAAAAATTTGAATAGTATTGAGTAAGGAAGGAGAGGAATCTATATATATAATTACTTATATTTTTAAAATAAATATAAATTTTAATTGTTAACCTTAGTGGGAAAGAGAAAATAGGGTAGCAAAGACAGGCAAACAAGCTGAATGTATTTGAACGTACTTTGCTTTGTACATTAGATTTTGAAACTGTGTAGCTATTTTATATAATTATAAAATAAAATAAGCAATGTCAAAAAAAGAAAAGGAGGAGCGACTACACCTCCTCTCTCTCATCCTCTACTCCGGCAAGCATGTAGGCCGCCTATCCTAGATGACAGAGGTACAATTCTTGCTCTGGTCAGAATTTGGGGAAGGGCAGTGCTACTGGATCTGGTGGCTGGAGCCTGGGGACGCTGCTAAACATTGCACAGGACAGTCCACAACAGAGAATCGTCTGTTCTCTGATAACATCAGTATCAATGTCAATAGCACGGAGGTGCAGAAACCTTGCCTTAATCTAATGGAAAATTAAGCTGAGGCCCGGAGTGGGGGTTTGTGCCTGTAATCCCCGCACTTTGGGAGTCCAAGGCGGGAGGATTGCTTGAGCTCAGGAGTTCAAGACCAGCCTGGGCAACATAGTGAGACCCTGTCTCTAAATAAATAAATAAATAATTAGCCAGGAGTGGTGGCACACACCTGTAGTCCCAGCTACTTGGGAGGCTGAGGAGGGAGGATCACTTGAGCCTGTTAGTTGGAGGTTGCAGTGAGCTGTGATCATGCCACTGCACTCCATCCTGGGCAACAGAGTGAGACCCTGCCTCACCAAAAAAATACAAAATAAAAAATAAATATGATTAGAAGCTGGGCTTCAATCTTTATGAGGCTTTCTCTATTTTCAACCCTACTCCTTGGGTGCAGCCCTGTGGAAGTCCCAGATGAAAGCCTGAGGTGATTACTTGGGCTCTTCCTCCTTGGGAGCACTGAACTCCAATTTTTGTCCCTCTACCACGAGACTGCTCGAAGTTTATCTGCCTCTTAAGCTGGGCAAATGCCTCGAAGTTCAAAGCTCTGCTAAACTTTATCTCCAAGGTCTTGGCCCTCAAATCCTCACCACGTTGGTAGCTCACCTTGTTTTGCCCACTCTTCCAGCTGTTCTTGATCCGAGGACTGATCTGCCAGTCTGCACAGCAGGAGGAGGTTTCCTCTTAGTTTCTTCTTGAGGCTTTCAAATATGCAGGCTTCAGGCCTACTACGACGCTAATGAGTTTCTGCTCCGTTCATACTTTGCCATTCTGCATGGAAGGGCGGCTCTAGTCCCACGAGAGCAGAGATGATTCTCATCTCTGATAGTTACTGCCACCAGCAAGAGCTACAGGGTGAGGGAGAGGCGGGTTCTCACTAGTTATCTAAGAAACAAACGTGCCTCATCCTTAGTTTTTCCTTTCTCACACAAAGAATCATATTTTTCCTCTAACATTATTTTGGTCCCACTCCTTAGGAAAGAATAAACATGTCATTAAAGTGCTGAGAACATTGGTCTTTCCCCCCAAAGCCTGACTTATATTGCTAGAAAACCAGCCCAGCGATGACTGGGCCAGATCACAGATGGGTGTGGATTCGATTATTTCTGACTCACAAATTTCCCCAATTTTAGAAAATGAGGGTGTCTCATTTAGTCATGGAATGAAGGAGTGGAGGAATGCTGGCTGTGTTCTAGTCAGCTAAGATAAACACCTGACCAGACCAGCACCACGTCCCGTCTTTGCTTGCTTTACTTGGTTTTCAAATACAGTCTTAGTCTTTGTTAGTGTATCCCTTGTATTATAAGAAATACAAAATAATGAAAGATATACTTCTTCAGGCGATTCATCCTCAAATGGAGCCCACGATCGGCTTCTCTAGAAAGCAGGAAAGGATTCCTCCGGGCAGGGGTGAAAATAGAAGGCACAGTCATGATTCGCCCCCTACTGGTCAATGAGGTGAAATCCCGCACTGCAGATTTTAATAATTGCTGTTGAGTTCTTCATTAAGAATCACAGCACTGAAGCAGAATTTCATTAATCCAAGGGGAAGCAGCTTGCTAAAACAAGTCACTTACTGGGGAGGCTGGGATGAAAAGCCGTATCTCAGGACTCCAGGGCCAAATTTAACAGCCACGGTCTACCAAGGTCCGAAGGAGCCTTAACTTGTACTCATAAATCAATCCCCCTGGAGATTTCAAACCTTCAACTAGCTTTGGGAAAGCCTTAGTGCTAAAGAAAGATTTTTGAGTTTCACATTCCAGTGATCACAAAAAAAAAAAAAACAAATCGCACTTATCCCAAATCAACCGTTTACACTTTGTAGTAATTAGTAAGTTACTCTTGGGCCTCATGTTCTTATTTGTACCACGTGTGCACTCTCTTTCATTCCAAGCTGAAACTTTACCCTTAAAATTGTTTATGCAATGATTGTATGTAATTTTCTTTTTAAACTATATATTTTCTTTTATTAATTTCTTTAATTTTTAATTTTTTTACTGATATAGTTGTGAATATTTTAGGGGTACATGTGATATTTTGATACATATATACAATTCATAATGATCAAATCACGGTAATTGAGATACCCATCACCTCGATATATTTCCTGATATCTTGATCATTAGGATGAAATATAATGAACTAATAATCAATATGGAGGCATTACCATGTTTTTAATATTTTTAAATCCTGAGAGTTTAAAATGTATATATTTGGGATAAAGATCTTTTTGTCTTTTTTGTCTGAAAGAAATCTGTGACCCAATAATTAGTCAAACTCATTTCCAAAAAAATGTTAATGTAACTGGGCACCTATTGGGAGACATTTTAAAATTATGCCAGCTGCTTCTACTCAGAAGGTAGACAGAGTCATCTTAGAGCTTTCATTATTTGGGCAAGAGCCTTTGTACGGATTCTTTTAGTTATGAAAACTTGGCCGGGCGCGGTGGCTCACGCCTGTAATCCTAGCACTCTGGGAGGCCGAGGTGGGCGGATCGTTCTGAGCTCAGGAGTTCGAGACCAGCCTGAGCAAGAGCTAGACCCCGTCTCTACCAAAAAATAGAAAGAAATTAACTGGACAGCTAAAAATATATATATAGAAAAAAATTAGCCAGGCATGGTGGCGCATGCCTGTAGTCCCAGCTACTCGGGAGACTGAGACAGTAGGATTGCTCGAGCCCAGGAGTTTGAGGTTGCTGTGAGCTAGGCTGACGCCACGGCACTCGCCCCAGGCGAGAGAGACTCTGTCTCAAAAAAAAAAAAAAAGAAAACTTAGGGCAAGCAGGCACTCGTTGCACTGAGTGAAAACTGACATAAAAATTTTTTTTAAAGGTTTGATGAAGCCTGTCCCTCCCTTAATACCTCTTGATGAGCAAAGCTTATTGTCAGGGAAAAAGGGTTTGAACTTGTCTAACAGACCAGGAGCCTCCCAGGGGCAAAATCTGTGGGTCCCAGGCTTTGCTCTCTGAGGTTCAAAGACAAGAGAAACTCTTTGGGATGGATGGAAGGATCATTGATGGGAAAGAACGCAAAGGCCCCAAGGGGAACGTGTGAGAAGTCTGCACTGGAGACCAGGGGTGTTGGGGGGTAGGGGAGGGAAGATGGCAGGGGGGTTAATGAGAGTTCATGGGAGGACACACCTGTAGGCCCAAGAGTGGACGGCCACAAGTGAGAATTAGTTGACCGCATTCAGCTGTGTTCTGTTAAAGTTGGCTAAGACTTTTGTCCAGGTGAAGGTGTTCAGAAGAGTCTTGTTATGGTGATAAGCACCTCATTTGCATCCCAACTGGGCAAGAATGTAGTGGAGGCTTCTCAGTGCCATTCCTGGGTTTTCTGCTTTCCACATTCTGCGAATTTGAAGGCTCTGATGTTAGCAGAACATTTTCTTGCCTTTCTCACAGCCATATTCTTTATGCTAAGTAAATTGCTTATTTGCTTATACTCACAGGTGTGTGAGTTTGCAACCCAGTGAACTGGAACGATCCATGTCTGTCATTCTTGGACCCCAAACCTGGGCCTCAGTCTTCATGGGGAGTACTTGCTGGTTCCAGCATAGTGTGTGGCTAAGGAGGGAGCTCTGTATCCAACTGCTGAATGTATCAGTGTGGTCCAAGAGGGTGCAGAACTCAGACCCTGGAAAGTAGCCCCAAGTGGTGGCCTTAGGGATCCAAGCCAGGTTGATGCCAAAGGGGCAAGAAGTGTCCATCTGACAAAGAAGGACCAGCTTTCAACAGCAACCCTGTGGGTGCTTCCAGAGCACTGGCTGGTGAACCAATGTGACCTTCTGTTCTCTCTCTCTACCTGGCACCTGCAGCAGGATTGATTCCCACAGACCTGAGTGAGCTCCTGAAGTTCTTAGACAGTTCAGGGAGGAAGGGAGAGGCCTTCGGATAGAGGCCCTAGACTTCTTGTTAATAAGGTCATGCAGATGCTCCAGCAATTCATTGGAAAAATTAGAGACCTCACTGTATGTTGGCCCCAAAGTGTTGGTCGAAGCGGATAAAACTAGTTACCAGGTCTCCTGATTTGCCTTATTTAGAGTCCCAAGGAAAGCAATATATATCATTTTATTTTTTTGGCCAGCTGCCCTCCTTGTGCACATGGCCCTGAAACGAACCTGGCGTCATCCTCAAGTGCTCTGCCTTCAGTGAATCGTGTTGTTCAGACCTCTTCTCGTCTCCGCAAGCTGTGCTGGAGGGACAGGCGTTCAGTAGCCATGTTTTGTACCACATGACTCTGCTCCGTCGCTCTGGCCCTCACTGATTGGACCAGGGGTGAGTACCTGCACCAAGGCAGGCAATCCATGAGCTAGTCAGTGAACTTTAGCACCTGCTGCTAAGAGGTGAGTTGTCAGTTACAGCTATGATTTTAAACACTTAACTAAAATATGTAGAAAATGAGATGCAAAAAAATTAGACCCTTCCTATGCTACTGGTGGGAATGTAAAACGGTACAGCCACTTTGCAAACAGTCTGGCAGTTTCTCAAAAGGTTAAACACGCTTACCACATGACCTAGCAATTCCACTCTTAGGTACATACTCAAATGAAATGAAAACATATGTCTGTACAAAAACTTGTTCAGGAATGCTCATAGCAGCATTATTTATAATAGCCAAAAAGTAGAACCAACCCAAAAGTCCATCAACTGATGAATGGGTAAATGAAATGTGGTACACCCATACAATAAATGTTATTCAACAACAAGAAGAAATGAAGTACTGCCACATGATGCAACATACATGAACCTTGAAAACGTTAGCTTAGTGGAAGAAGCCAGTCATGAGACAAGATTATTAATATCATATGATTCCATTCATATGAAAAGTCCAGAATAGGCAATTCTATATGGAGAGAAAGTAAATTTGTGGTTAGAGGGAAATGGAAGTAAATGCTACTGAGTTTCTTTTTGGATGATGAAAATGTTCTAAAATTGGTTGTGGTGATCGTTGCACAACTCCATGAATATACCAAAAATCATTGAATTATACACTTTATTTTATTTTTATTTTGTTCTAGAGATTTATTCTTACAGACACCAATTATCCTGTTTAAAAGTTCCTGGTAAGGGGACTTGACTGGACAGTGTTATTTCTCTTATGTCTGGAAACCAGCTCCCTTCTCACCTCAACTGTATGATCCTTTCTTAGCCAAACAGGATTAAGATGGCCCATCCGTCACTTGTCAAGAGGAAGTCTGAATTCCTAGGAGAGGGGAACTTGGAATCAGTTATTTGGTCGAAGTTTGCACAAATCATCTGAAGATGCCCGGCGAGGTTGCCAGAAACCCAGCAGTAAGACAGATCAACAGAAGAGGTGATAGCCCAGGGAAATCCTCACTAAGGAGTTGTCTCTCTGTCCCAACAAATGGCCTGGCATCCAGACACTTCCTAAATCCATTTCCTTCTCCTCAACTCAGTTCAGATTGCGGGGAGCTGCATCTGCTTGGGGGAGACAGAGACAGGAGTTCACAGGAGCTAAAACAGACTCCAGCAACTGCTGGGGCTGTCTCTTGCTCCCTTACCTCAAAAAGAAGTTGCTCCCACACATGAAGACCCACAGCTTTGACCCAGAGCTGCTCCCTGCCTCTTCCAGCAGTTGTGGGGTGCCATTCCACTGGGGTCCCACCCAGGGACTCCAAATTGTGTTACCGAAAGTTTGGCACTTGTCCCCAAGGCTGCATCAGAAGAATGAGGATAAGTGGTTTGAGGAGAAGGAAAGAGGAGTTTATTAATTTGCCGGCAAATGAGGAGGTTGGCAGACTCCTGTCTCAAAGTACCAACGCCTTGAATTGTACACTTTAAATGGGTTAATTGTTTGGTATGTGAATAGTATCTCAATAAGGCTGATGTTAAAAAAAAAAAAAGACATGTAAAGGATAAAACAGTGAACAGTGGGAGAGGAAGCTAAAAGGTTCTGATGTAAAGAGAGACCACTGCAGCCACAGAGAGCCTGTGTAAGCCAAAGTTCCTAGTAGACAGAAGCTGTATCTCTAGGGAGGGATTGAAGGAGGAGGCAGGTGGTAAGGTCTTCTAAAGCTGTCTGATTTTACAACCAGTGCAGTTGCCACCATCTCTAAAGGCCCTTCTATGACCTTCCCAGAACTCTCTGCCTCACACAGCTGCAAGCCAGCTGAAACACATCCTTGTCCTGCAGAATGCAAGAAATCAGCATCAACAGCATCCAACTTAAGAGTTAACAGCACTGTTCTCATTATTTGCACATTGCAGTGGTCATTTGAAGCTAAGCAGTTCCAAGAATCTATAGCTCATAAAGAGCCACATGATAGACATTCCTGGAACTTGTCTGCTGGGAATTTCCATGGAACTGATTTCCAACCTAGTGCTTTCTGCTGGAAATCTGTGCAGGCACAGGTACTGTGATATTGTTATACCTTTCCTGTATTAGTGGGAGCTTGGTAGGAAGGTGCGTGGGCATCTGGGGTTTTGTGGAACTGAGCACATGTGATTTTGACACTGTAGGACAAGAGCTGGCCATTGAATCTTCTCTGTCTAGCCCAGCACCCCACAACCTTTGGCTGAATTTTCTTAAATTTTATCTAGATATGTACAAAAAGGCACCTGTTTGTGCCTTGATTTTGGAATTGGACTGGCCTCCTTAATCATTAGGCTTCCAAATATATAATGTTGAGGGGCCCCAAAGGGTGACTGCCATGGTTAGGTACGAAATGCAAGGGGGATTAAGGGTCACTGTGCTCGTGCAGCCCCCATCTCTGCATTTCTTTGTTTTACTAACAGCAGGTTCCAGCTCCCGGAAACCATGCTGCTTCCTGGTCTCCCTTTGCTGAGCTAATTCTCCCTAAAGGCCCCATCTCATGGGAATGGCTAGCGGTTTGCCAATTTGAGCGCTTCCCTGATGGCATCATGTGCCCTGATTCTGATGTCCTAATCATCGTTGGGAGAGAAGAGCAACTTCAGGAAGAGCTGGAGGCTCAGTGTGATGGCGGCTCCTTGGCCTCCCTGGTGCTGCCCTCTCTTCAGCTCCTCTCCCCTCAAGGCCTGGCCTGGGACTTTCCTGGATTCCGGGGCTCAGAGATCTTTGCAATGAACCCCACTGATTGAGGTCCTTTATGGGGGTCTCCGTTCCTGCTCATCCCAGCTGCAAGATCCCTGCCTGGACCACTGTAAAAAGATGCCATCCAGACTTGAGTGGCAGGGGGGTTACAGAAGTGGAGAGAAGAAACCAGAGTGATGTGCCATTAGCCCTGCCCCGGACCTGCCCAGATGCCACCTTGAGGTTGGAGAGCTCTGGGCCTGCTTCTTGCCCCTTTCTCCTGGTCATGGGGTGGTGTGGAGGGAAGAATTGGAGAAACAACTCTCCCAGTTATTGACAGTCTTGGGCAAGTGGGTGTACTCAAAATTACATGTGTTACTTCATGTAAAGTACTCTGTCACCATTTACCTAAGGGAGAAACCGAGGCTCAAAAAGGTTACGAACCTGCCCAAGGTCGCACAATCATTGAGTGAGGAAGCTGGAAACTGGGATTGAAACCCAGCCTACCTGACTCCAGAGCCAACCTCAACCACTACCCTTAAAATTCCTGTGATGAACAGGCCAGCAAAAAGAGCATGAGGGTTTCAAGGCGAGTTTTGTTTACACCAGGGGATCATGGAGGCAGCCCACTGACTTCTTTAGAATAGAGGAGTCAGGGCTGGGGATTCCGA
Source organism: Indri indri (assembly GCA_004363605.1). NCBI lineage: Eukaryota > Metazoa > Chordata > Mammalia > Primates > Indriidae > Indri > Indri indri. The sequence continues at coordinate 19,919 of RJWJ010011147.1, forward strand.
ACGAGCTGCAAGAGGGTGCTCTTGGAGATCTTTGAGCAGGATGAAAGCCTTGGGTGGGGGTGTGGGCACAGAAAAGGGTTGCAGCCAGAGGGAGGGGTGCTGCCTCTCTCGGCTGCCTTTTCTCCCGGGCCTTCATCCGCTCCTGTCCCCTGCCCAAGGCGGGTACGGCAGAGTCAAAGAAGCCCAAGTCACAGCCCTTGCCCTTACAATGCTCCCAGGGGTAGCAGGAAGGACTGGAGGGCCTGGAGACAGAATTAAATATTTATAGCTCAGTGGGACTTGGAACTTGCTAACTGGCAGCCCGGAGGCTGAGTCTGGCCTGCAGATGGGTTTTGGTTGGGCCTGCCTGGTTTTGAAAAACATTTAAAAATATTTAAAAATTGAGAGATTTCACAGGAACAGATTTCTGGTCTTTCTTGAAGATTGGAAAGCCCTTCAACACTAGACCTCTGTCCCCACACGTCCCACCAGCTGGGGCTGGGTGTCATGTCTGCCTCCGTCCCACCCCCAACTTGTGACAGCTGGCTCTGTCACTCCTCCACCTGGCTGGCCTCTGTGAGCTTCGCGATTGCACCCCATGGAAGGCTTGCACTGGGCTAGAGCTGACTGGGTGCTGGGGAAACCCTGAGGGAACCCCAGGATTTGCATTCTAGCTTCCTGGACGCTATCAGATGCATGCTCACCTTTCCGTGTGCCCTGCGGGCAACTTCAAGTTAAATTTGGGGTTCA
>RJWJ010011147.1:20747-44880 GCA_004363605.1 Indri indri
TTGGACAGCTAAAAATATATATATAGAAAAAATCAGCCGGGCATGGTGGCGCATGCCTGTAGTCCCAGCTACTCGGGAGGCTGAGACAGTGGGATTGCTCGAGCCCAGGAGTTTGAGGTTGCTGTGAGCTAGGCTGACGCCACGGCACTCGCCCCAGGCAAGAGAGTGAGACTCTGTCTCAAAAAAAAAAAAAAAAAAATTTGGGGTTCAGTAGAAAGAGGGTCCTAGAAACATAGACCCGGAGGTGACTGGGGTCTGGGAGGAGGAAGCTGGGGAACCAGTGAGAGTGTGAACAGCACGTATCAGCCAGGCTTCTCCAGGGAAACGGAACGTACCTATACTCTGTGTGTGTGGCTTTTGGTAAGGAATTGGCTTATGCGATTGTGGAGACAGACAAGCTGGAAGTCTGTAGGGCAGGGCAGCAGGCTAGAAACTCAGGCAGGAGCCAATGCTGCAGTCTTGAGGCAGAGACAGAATTTCTTCTCCTCCAGGAAACCTGTTTTTGCTCTTAATGCCTTCAACTGATTGGATGCAGGCCACCCACACCATGAAGCATAATTAATCTCCTTTAATTAAACTAAACTGATTGTAGATGTTAACCAGGTCTACAAAATACCTGCATGGTAGCATCTAGTGTTTGATTAAGTAGCTAGATACTCTGGCCCAGCCGAGCTGACATATAATACTAATCGTCACATGGTGGTGAGCACAGTGGGGTGAGGGAGGAATCTGGGAGACCTTTTAAGAAAGGGAGGGAAAGAGGGGAGCCCAAGAGGTCTGATGGGAGGAGAGCTGAAGAAATTGTGTACCGACTGCAGTGATGTGCCTGCCCACGGGAGGTTTCGGCAGGGGCGATGGGGTGAATCACAGCGGGTGGCAAGGGGGCCTAGCTGGCTGTTTCTCCATGTCTGATAACAAAGTGGGTAGGCTGGGAGGGGCGAGAAGGAAGTGGGTTTTTCCAGTTCATGCTTCTTGTATGCTAAGGAGAAGGAGGGGCCAGTTGAGAGAAAGATGACATGCAAGGAACAAGCAAGTGGCTGGTGGCAGGATCGCCCCTCTTCCGACTAGAGGAGACCTTCCCTCCACATGGCCAGCCAGGTCCTCAGGGCAAGCTCTGGCTAGGGAAGCAAGGACAGGAAAAGGAGTGTTCTAGAAAAAGACCCTTTCTACCTGGAATGCTTTTTCCAACTCCCTCCGCACATCCTTCAGGCTGCTGGCTTCCAAGTGCACCATGAACTCTGGCCCTGCTTGTCTTGGTCCTCCCCGTTGGGAGGACCTGTGGCCGCCTCTTCGCCCCCTCCGCTGAGGGTGGGATGGCAGCATGGCGAGCTTCTGCTGCGCTCTCCTGTGGTCCTCCCCTGGGACTGACAGCTCTTCCTGGTCTCCACTGGTTCTTACTGGGCAGCGCTGGGCAACAGAACAGGAAAGCAGGGACATGCCCATGACTGGAGGAATCACATAACTGCAGTTTTTACATTTTTTAAAAGCAACAAAATATGACATGGGAAATTCAGATCTTCCTTACACTTCTTTTGTGGATTACTATTTTGAATTACATATCGATAAAGGCACCAGAGTTTTTTCCCACACGTCAGGCCTCCAGGGGCTTCTCCAGCCCTGTTCTCCCCGCTCCACACGCACGCTTCCCAGAGCCCAGAGGAGGTGGTGCGCAGGCCGAGACCGGGAGAGGCGCTCAGGAAGAGCACGCGCAGTCACAAAGCGGGGTGTGCCTGCCTGAGCTTTTTTTATGCTGCCTTAGAGTTCAAAACATGCTGGAACACGGAAAGAAAGGTATCTGCCCAAGTGACTAAGACATGTTCCAGCATTTTCCCACAGGCTCCTGCACATCCTAAAATAACTGCAACCCTGGATGCTGTCCGCTGGCATATGATCACGCTTGTATAATGTTACAGGACAGTGGGCAGACGGGCCACACTCACCCGGGGCTCACAGGACACACAGCCCACGGTGGAGTCCGTGCTATGCTTCCTGGCCGGGCATAAGGAAGAAATACCAGGGGCAGAGACCACAACAGGAACAAGCACGGACTTACCAGAATCATCCAGACCACCAGGAGGGGCCTTGATCAATGCCCACCTTTCACAGATGGGAGGGGAAAGGCCCAGAGGGAGGAAACAACTTGCCCCAAATTACGTATCTGGGAATTACAAGGGGAAGCTGGTGAAAGAGCTGCCCCTAAACTCCATTTCCTGATGGTGACATTTATTTCTGAAGGAACACCCATTTAGCCTTGGAATTGTAACGTCTTAAGTGAGGGCGACTTTTAAGAGCCTCCTGGCCGTTCCGGGTGCCTGCGTGCCCAGGCCTGGACAACACCGTGGGAGTAAGGCAAGCTTGGGATGGCCCTGCCACCCTCGGGGGACTTACAGTCTTGCTGAGGAAATGACTAAGGATGTTGAGAGTGCCGGCAGACTGAAGGGCACCAGCAGTTTTGGGAAAGGAAAGTCTGAGAAGGAACTTGGTTCAAATGGGGGAAATCTCACAAAAAGGTGGCCCCACGGGGGGCAGGATCTGGACACACTGGTAGGGAGGGCTAGTGAAGGATCACAGAACCTCTGACACTCAGTAGGTATCTGGCCCCCCAACTCCTGAGGGGCCAAGAGTTATGTTAGTTAGAGCCTTGCAGCCAGCTCCATGCCCTGCCCCCATGCGAGGCCCAGGGGCCGCCGACACAGGCCAGGTAACTCCTGTCCCGCCGCCCGTGCTCCATCTACTGTGGATGACTGAAAACATTCCAACTACACTAAAGAGCAACTTATTGATGATGTTTAGTGATAAAAATACTATCAACCTAATTCAGGAACCACTCAAGGAACTCCAACGTTGTTTGAAGTCCATTGAGAACAGATGCCCAAGTCCCAAAAAGAAGTGGTTACATTATCTTTGGTTCATTTTAAAAATAGTCCAGTAGGGCTTTTTTTTCTATTTACATGTTCACATTTCTAGAATTAGTGGCATGTCGGCTTGTATTCCCCAAATGAGTTCACCCAGGAATGATGTTGGCAGACTCCCATCGGAATGACTTCAGCCTTTCTCAGCAGGCTAAGAGTGGCAAGTACACCAGTGTGTATTTTTGTGCAGCACCGTCAGGCACCAATATTAAACTCAGTACAGTCATGAGAAATTCAGCTCAGGGGCTTTTAAGTCAGCACTCTCACTGGGACTTCCAAGGTCTCAGGCCTTTTCCTTTTCACTTTCTTTGGCAAGCAGTGAAGAAGACCAAAATCCGGCACATCTCCACATTTTGAGGCTGTGGTCCTTCCCAAGCTTTAAAAATCACTGGCACAGAAACAAGCATCTTGTACTCAGTGGCTTCTGAGTGCCTTTGGTCCCTAACCCCGAAGGCTTCTAGGAACCCAATCTGGGAAGACAAACCTGGTCCTGGTCTGGTTTGGTGACTCAGAGGTATTAGATAAAGATGACCCCACGACTCTTAGAGCACATTTCCAACCCTGAGTGACCTGGACTCCAGGAACACTTTGGTCAGTCTTGGGCAATAGTAGGAACTGGCCTCCCTGTGCACTTTCCAATTATTCCAGCTTCCTGGTGAGGTCTGAGAGTAGCCCGAGGCCAGGTGGGCAGAGATGCTGCCTAAGTGGCACCTTGGCTGTCAGCTGGGGCAGTCTGAAGGGGTGCAGCAGGCACGTTCCCATTACCCGAGTGCACAGCCCTGAGTCTTCCCAAGTTCCAGCTGTAACCTGAGACTGAAAAGTGGCCAAGACTAATACCTTCACGAGCCAGGCTGGTAGAGATGTCGTGAATCCCACAGCAGGCTTGTAAATTCATCTGCCATTTATTCTGACTGAAGCCAGGAACAGACAATCTCAATGCTACCACTATTTTCAAAGGTTTAGAAACCACAAAACACGTTTTGAGTTATAGTATTACTTTATTTTCCTTTTTTTAAAATTAGCATTAAAGTCGTCCAACATACAGATAATTCCTATGGCTCCTTACACATTGTGTTCTATCTAAAGTTAGGTATTTTATTTATGAGATGAAAAAAATCATCCCACTAAATGGTAACATTTCTGAAAAATAAGTCTCATATTTATGTGATGGGAAACTGACTCCCCATCTCACCCCCCGAAAAAACTTCTTCAGTCCAGAGCTACAAGACGACAGCTCACAGCCACAGCTAAACATGTGGTACATGCACAGAGAGGGCCCCAAAATAATAAGCAATGGAGTTTAACTTCTGCAACAACAAGCGATTTCTTTCTTTGTACAGAATAATATAGAAGAAAAGCATCATTTTCCTTTTACCCCTTTTATTAGTGTGTTTTGCCTCCACCCAAGTTACTATGTACCAACCTACAAATAACAGAAACCAACCGACTTAAAGTCCCTGAAATACATGCAACTTAAAATTCCCTAAAGCTCACATAGGTTCCCAGTGTGAGTCTGGTTTGTACGGGGGCAGAGACTACGGTGCTGCTGGGTTACCAGCTGTGTCTGTCGTGCTGCTGGGGTTTGAAGTTGTTGCTGCTTTGGCTTCTGGCTGCTGGGTTTCCGTTTGGGGACCTTCTCCGCTTCCGGCACTTTTCTCCCTCTTGTCTGTTGCCATCTCTATGATCGCCTGCAGCGGCTGATCGGTTCCAAGGTTGCTGGGCTGGAGTTCATAAACCTGCACTTGACCTGGGACATCAATTGCTTTCTGTTCAAGTTTTTCCAAGATGGTCTGAACCTTCCTGACACCATCTCTCCTGGCTTGACGCACATCAGCTCGTCCTTCAGGGTCCACCGAATCCAGGGCCAACAGCTCTTTGGTCAAATACTCTTCGATCATCAGGTACTTTTTGTCAGTCTTCTTGCCTTCGAAGTTGTCTACAGCCTGCTCCAGCCCTTGCACCTTCTCCAGGATGGCTTCCACTTTCAGCACACCTGGATGTTTTGGGGGGGCCTCAGCTTCTGCTGGTTTTGGGGGTATAGCTTCTGCAGGGGCAGCGCTGGGGGCTGCCCTCTCTTCTGCAACCACATTCTTGGGAGAAGAGGGGACAGCAGAAGGGCCAGGGCTGGGAGGAGGACAAGGAACTGGAACCGAGGGAAGCTTTACTTCCACCTTCTCGGAGGGAGGTGGGGGCTTCTGAGAAACAGGTTTAGAATCCACCTCCTTGCGGATCACTTGAATAGGGATGTGTCCAGGATGGAGATCTGGTCCAACTGGGCCTGGCTTACTTTCTGGTTTGTTTTCAGGTGGGGGAACAGGTGGAGATTCTCGATGGGTCATGGGCTGCTGAGAGAAAGAGAACAGGACACAAAGATATTCTTAATAACTGGCTGAAAGTCACCGACAGTTGTTTATAGCTAATACAGATTAGAAAGAAAACTGGGAAAACGGATTTTTTTTTAAAAAAGTTTAACAGTATAAAGATTTTCAAAGTCAACCAATGGGCTGTTACAAAATAAAAACATGATATTAATTACATAGGTGACCAAACCATTAGTTAGGCTTCCACTGTTCACCTTGGGTACAAGTTTGTTACCTCTCACCAAATTTCTCTGTAGATAATATTCTTAAGGCAATGAAAAGAAAACCAATATAATTTTCAAAAATGGAAATAACAAAAACTCATGCTGACTGCCAAACTAGGTTAGCTCAGAGCAGAGTCCTGAATGACTCCAGCCCTCAGGTGATGCAGCCATGGACTGGCTGACACTGGTCCTCCCTCCTTACGCTGCGTAGACAGTCTCTGCTCACAGTGTGACCTTCTCATCTCCTGTTTCAGAAAACGTATAATTGTTTTTTTAAACCTATGACAGCCTAGTGGTTTAGGCCCAGACTGATGTATTTTTTGAGAATAAGCAAGATGCTCAAAATAGTTAATACCGTAAGAATTTCGCTTCAGCACGTTTGTGCCAGAGCCTAACACTCAGCTATGATGCAGCATCTCCATGCCAACCTCTGGCTGCAGTTTCTCATGTGACTGTTTTTTAAATGAGCTATGCTCAAAACAGAAATATCTTGGCTCTTCTAGCATATCAGGGACTACCTAAAACCTCTTTAAAAATCTCATCTCTAATTTCATCAACTGGGAAAGAGTCAGACTATATTACTTCTAAAGTACTCCCAATTTGAAATACTAAATTCCACTATAATGTTCAGTTAGGTCACAAGTCCTTGAAAGCTTCCCAAAAGGGATCTTTGAACAAGCTATAAAAGGGAGGTTACTATAAACAAGGTTAATGGGGATAAAAGTAGTAGTAAATATTCTTTTATTGATTATGAGAATAATATGTGGGAAAATAGCTCTGTCTCTACAAATAGTACTTCCTTCCTAGGATTACTGAACCCAAGTATGGACATGGTATGACCCTTAGCCATCTAAACACAAGCAACCTCCCCTTCCATCAAATCTCTTTTGCCAATCAGATATCCTCAACTTTGGCCATCGCCACTCACAAACCAATCACACTGCCCTTCCTTGGGGTTTACAAACAATGGCTGTGTAAGCAGTGACTTTGGAAAACACTTAAGAGAGGGTGCCCTATGGCCTGAGCTCTTCAAAAACGTCAAGGCCATGGAAGCACAGAAAGGCCAAGGGACCGTTCCAGACTGAAGGAGACTAAAGAGAAGCGACATCTAAATGCAGTGCTCGTGACCCTGGATTAGATCTTGGAATGGGAAAAACTGCCGTAATGGAGATCTGAAAATGGACTGTGTATTGCATAATAATATTTTAAGAGTGTTAAATTTCCTGAATCTACTAATTCTACTATAGTTATGAATGAGAATGTCTTTTTCTTAGAAAAATATATGCTGAAGTATTTAGGGGTAAAGGACATGATGTCTGCAACTAACTCCCAAATAGTTAAAATACACAGAGAAGAGAGAAGAAATGACAAAGCAAATGCAGCAAAATGTTAACAGTGAACTGGGTGACAGGTATATGGGACTTCTTTGTATGATTCCTACAACTCTAAGGTTGAAATTATTTCCAAATAAAAAAGCTTAAAAATTTTTAAAAGGAGGTGCTCTGATCCAGGGCCCTGGACAGTATCAGCATTTGTAGTGATACCCTACACTTGTTCACGGGGAGCTTTCCTTTTAAAAACTGTGGCAAAGAATTAATTCAGCTGCTCAAGTTGCAGCCAGAGGGGGCCCAGGGCTGCCGAATGTTCTGCTGCTAAGCTGCTCAAACTAAATGACTTCCTCCTCCAGGAACCAGCATCCCACGTCTCCACTGGAGAATAAGCAGACCCATGCCCACAACCTTCACCAGGCCAGGATGGCTTCCCAGCCACCACAGCCAGCTGATGCATCAGCCAGGCAACGTGGTACCCAACTGCAAAGGGAGGCGAAAAGTATAAGACATGGTCCCTGTGGTCAGGCTCAGTGCTGAGCTGAAGAGATAAGATGAACACTTTCGGAATGCACAGAATAATCACATGTTGAACCACAAGGAACTCATACAAGGCACCCTGAGAAAGATGAGAAGGCTTCAAGGAAGAGACAAGGGCTCTTGTCCCTTGGAGGAGGACAGGGAGAACCTGGATTGTGTGGGCTTTTCAGGGAGTGGCTGAGCATGATCAAAGACACAGAGGGGGAATGAGCAGAACGGGCTTCCGGAGTGGAGGAGTAACAGTGAGGGAGGAACCAGAGAGGAGACTGCGGCTGGAGCGTGCATGGGGCGGGAAGAACCCTAAAAGGGTGTGGTGGGCACTAAGAAACCTGGTCCCAGGTGTGTGAGTTCTGCCGAGCCATTTCCTCTGCCCCTACAGCCACTGCAATGGGAAATGATCAGCCAAGCAAAACTGCAGAAAGTGCTGAGGGCTCAGAGGCCTCGTCCTGCATTTCTGTTGATGATCAGCAATTTTCTAAATCTCACTTTCCTCCAATTACACATAGGCACAGCTACGGGGAATCCAGGGCACCGCAGAGCTCCTCAGCCCCTGCAGAGATGCCACTGTAGCCAGTCTGCTGACACCTAACTTCCGTACCTGAGGCCTGTCGACCATGGTGTGCACACGGATGGGCGACGGGGAGTGCACCGGTGTGCTGCCCCTGGCTGGCGAGCCCTCCCGGCTTGATGCGCCCCGGACAGGTGACCTGAACGGGGACGCTGCCCGCAGAGGCCGGGGCTCCCAGTCATCCCCCTGGATCTTGTGGTACACAGGCTGGTGGGTCTGGTATTCACCCTGCTGAGCTGGGTAGTGGGTCTTCTGGGCTTGGTGGAAGGAGGGCTGAGCTGCTGGCCGGGTGACGTTCTGCTCATGTATCACAGGGATGGGGATGTAGCCCCGGGGTAGCTGGTGACTGCCCAGGCTGCTCCTGCCAGAGGAGGGCAGGCTGGCAGACGAGGACGAGGATGAGCAGTCAGAGGCAGCTGGAGACTGGGACCGCTGTAAGACACAAAAGGTAGAGGGCGTGGCCCCATGAACAACCCCTCTGCCTTGGCACTCCAAGTGGGCTTTCCACTGTGCACCTGCTCAGGGGAACACATTTCCTGAGACCTGCCATCAGTAAATGTTTCAATTTTCCAAATGTGGGGTTAAGACTGAGAGGTTCAAGTTCTTCGTAGCTCTGTAGCTTTTCTGAGCCTCCTTTGATATAGGAAGAGTGTCTCCCCCTTCCTCATTGGGCTGCTGTGAAGATTAAGTAAAATCCCCTGTGTACATGCCTGAGCATGAGTCCACCACACAGGAAGCGCACCGTACATTGTATTTGTTGTCATTACATGTCATCTCTTTCCTCGTTCCTTAACCCTTTCTCTACTAATCTACAGAGAACACAGCTGAGTGAGTGGGAGCTGCTGCACCCCCAGCCTGCCCGTGTGGCCTGAGGCAGGCCAAGCCCCTTTCCCTTCTGCGCCACCTTCTATTCACCTAGAAAATGAAAAAGACCTTTCCCCAGCTGGCTTATAAGGGCTTTGTTAGCTTAAATTTGCTAAGATTTCTCTCTGATTGATGTGTCACATTGATTTTTTACAGTAAAAACACTATAAATACAGGCACTGCTTTCTCCAAGAAAGGAAAAAAGCCTCCTAGTATCCCACATTAACTATGACTTTTCATTCCCAAGCAGGTTGTGAAACTAAACAGATTCAGAGCAGAGCCGAGAGGCAATCATGACTCTGGGTACAGACAGGAAATGAGAATTTGTGCTGGAGAACAATGCCAGTAGACACAACTGCCGGCAGCATCTGCAGACAGGAAAATGAAGAGGACTTACTGCTCAGGAATCCTATTAGGGACTCCCCACATCTCTGCTAAGAACCAGATTAAGAACTACTTTTTAGCTATTAATGCACTGAATCCATCGACACACCCTGAAGTGTTTGGTTTCAGGATTAAAACCCCATCTTAAAGCAGCTGCCTTATTGACTCATTTTTTTGTTTTTGTTTTTGTTTTTTTTTTTTGCATCAGGGTCTCGCTCTGTCACTCGGGCTAGAGTGCAGGGGCGTCATCATAGCTCACCGCAACCTCGAACTCCTGGGCTCAAATGATCCTCCCGCCTCAGCCTCCCTAGTAGCTACGACTACAGGTACACATGACCACACCTGGCTAATTTTTTCTATTTTTAGTAGAGACAGGATCTTGCTCTTGCTCAGGCTGATGACTCCTTATTTTGAATTTCCTTTTTAAATGTGGTACACTGTGAGGGCAGGTATGGAGTCTCATTTTCATATCACCATAGCTCCAAGAAGTTAAGCTTTATCCATAAGTACTGAACTGAACAAAATAATACACAGCTATCTCTGCGTTTCTGGAATAGAAAGCTCAGTGTGAATAAGGAGCGGTGAAATTAGGAGCCAGAAGGCCAGATTTCTGGTCCCTGCTACTCCCACCAGTGCGCATTTGAACCAAGCAGTTTACAGCTTACCCTTCTGAGCCCCAATTCCATAACTATGAAAATAAGCCATGTAATTCCTGCCTTGCTCACCTGAAAAACACACCAATGAAATGTTGGGGGATAATGTGGGACTGTCCACCTGTCTTTGCTGGGTGACCTCTGACGCTGCAGGCCAGGCCCAGCTGCCCGGCATGTTAACAGGTGCCTGGCCCAGGGCACTGTCCTCAGGGGCAGGGACCCAGCCTAAGCAGCACAGCAACTCGCTCCCACCCCCAGCAGGCCTGCCTTACCTCAGGTCCGTGCGAGGCTGGGGGCTGGGCTGCCTGGGCTGCCGCAGCTGCTGCCACCTGTCCACACTGTTTGTCTGGCTGGGTGGCTTCTGGCATGCCTCGCAGAGGTGACTGGGACCTCTGAGGAGCCGCCGCTGCTGCCTCCGTTCGGAATCGCTGTGTCCCAGGCTGGGAATAGGCGTGGAAAGGGTGTGGCTGCCGGTTCTCAGCACCTTCGTGGAGGACGGGAATGGGAATGTAGCCTGGTCGGAGCTGGGGGTACACAGGGTGGCCTTCCCTAGTGAGCAGCAGCCTGGAGCTCTCCCGGGAAGGGCCATTGGCAGAGGACGCAGTTTCCTGAAATAAAAAGAAGAGAAATTCAGACTGGTTTCTTTGGGAAGCCTGGGAAGAAAACACCCCTGGCAGAGGAGAGTATGACACTCTTCCAGAGCGATTTGGGCCCCACGGTGTCAGCCAGGAGGCCAAACACAGGGAGCCCGGCTGCTCCACAGCCCCTGCTCCTGCCAAGCCTCCCACCCATGCCCCCACGGAGGCTGCTGCTTGGCTGGCAGCTAAGAATTAGGGGCATCGGGAGAAGGCAGGTGAGTCAAGGTATCTGCTGAGCACAGAGAGGTCCCACTTTCCCAAACTGGTAAGACAGGTTTCTTCTCTGGGTGACAAAGGGCAGCAGTGTATGCAGGAGAGCCACTGAATGTCTCCCAAATCCTCACCGACCCAGATCAGAAGGTGATCCCCAGGAGCAGGGTTCAATCCCTACTACTGAATGACAGCAGGCTTCTGCTTCCAAAAAGGCCCTCATGTTTCCCAACAACATAGATTTGTATTGGGCCCAAACACAGAACATAGTTTGGATATCCGATCAGGTTCCTCATCCTCCACCATCCCTTAGGTGATGTCTGGTCACCCTGGCCTGTCTTTAGCAAGAATCCTGTTAAGTCAGTTCAGCCAGAATCCTCCTCACCCCTGATGTTTCCTCTTAGTAATTTTCCATCCGCTGACCCCTCCCGGCTCCTTGGCTATAAATCCCCACTTGTCCATGCTGTATTCGGAGTTGAGCCCAATCTCTCTCCCCCACTGCCAGACTCCATTGAGGTGGTTCCTATACCTATCTCAATGGTTGTAAGTCAAGTCTTCATTAGTGCACTTTAACGAGTATCACTGAATAATTTTTTTCTTTAACACAACAAAGCCTGTTTGGGAGAGAAACAGTTGGGGTCCCCCTCTTATGTCCTCTCATGAAGTTCTCCCTTCAGTGGCCTGGCTATTTTGGGACCCTTGAGAAGGCCAAGTTCCAGATGTACCACAGGGAAAGATCTTATTTCAGACAACAGGGCTGGCCAGTCACTCACTGGGCAATGCCATCTCTCACCAAGCAGAGGCCACACAACAGAAGTCCTGTCTCCTGAACACTAAAGGGTCCTTTTACAGAGAAGGGGACCTATTGATCTGTGTCACTTGTACATATCTGAGTAGGTCAATTATTAAGGAGAGCGATCCTTCCTTAAAGAAGCATCTCTCTGAACAGCAAACACCAAAGGCATAGAATCTATGAGCCTGCAGGGTACAATTTCCATTGCTGCAAAATTGGTCAAAAGTAAGGACACTGAAGGCTGATCTGCATTTTGAATAAACAGACCATTAATTTTGTGATGTTTCTATTTGTGTGCAGGTGTGGGCACCAGGCGGCTGACCCTGGAACCTAGCTCTTTTTGGCCCATCAATTGCCTCCCTCCTGCTGAGACCCTGCCCCTTGGAGGGCCTCCAGCTCACAGGAAAGGCAAGGGTGTCACCGTGTCCTTGGGGACATGGGCAAACAGGCATTCTCAGATTAGAATACCCACGTGCTTAGGGTGGCAGCATTATGTTAGCCTGCTTAACTTTCAGGTCACCCAAGAGCAGGGAGTGGGTCCAGGCCTCACATTCAGAACCCAATTCCTGCTGTGAGGCAGACACGCTAGGAGGCAACCAGCAAGAGGTAGATTGAAGAAACCCTTTGCTACTCAGCGCTGAGTCAAAACATGCCTTGGGGCATTTTGTCCATTCACCAGACACCCTTCCTTCTAGGTGAAATCGAGGCCTATGTAAGTCCTTTCTTGTCACCTTTACTGGCTGTCCTGGGGCCTATTGTTTCTTCCCAGCCATCTGTGTACCCCACCTAGCGGACCAAGCAGTTAGCAAACTCTCATCCACTGATTACCCTGGGCGCACATTCTGCCTCCGTGCTGGTGAGTCCCACGAGGCTATCAAACCAGCAAGGCACAGTCCCTGCCGACAAGGGGCTCCTGAGAAGGCTTAAGGATGTGTGTGGGGGGGGGCACTGAGGTACTGGGAAGGGTGGAGGCTGGCCTAGATAGGGTCTCAGTTCTACTCTTACCCCTGCTGGGAATGCTTCTGTGAGCCTGGATAACTCTCCCACTTCTGTAAGCCTTTATTTCCCTTTCTAGAAAACAGAGCTGGCATCACCAGCCATGCAGAAATGCTGTGAAGTTTTGTAAGAGCACATCAAGAGGGCAGCCCAGAAGGCTGGCAACAAATGCGAGTTTCCTCCCTAAACAGGCACAAAATTATGCTCTTTAGACTCCAAAGTTCCAGTGACAAAATTAATCAATGGTGACAAAAGTCAGAATGGTGGTCACCTCTGGAGGAGATGGGAGTGGCTAGGGAGAGTCTTGAAAGGACCTTCTGAGGTGACGGAAATATTCTCTCTCTGGGTGGTGGTAAATGTGTGCATACCTCTGTAAAACCCATCAAACTGCACACTTCCCTGGACCCCACAACACCAATCCCCTGCCACACCCCACCCACACTATCCAGTTTTAACTGGAGACAGTTTCAAGCACAAGTCCATCTCCCTGGCAGCCAGATCCTTCCAGGGCCCAGAACCCTTGGACAGGCCTGGCTGAGGCTTGGCTCCTCCCGGGGAGGCCCCTGGATCCAGAAGGCACTGAAGAGCTGTGCATTTTATGCATCTCACTGAATCCATTTTGCACCTCAGTTGAAAGAGAAAAGGGAAGAAGAAAGAAGAGGAGAGGAAGGAGGAACAACCCTGCATGTACAAGTAACTGTGGCAGCCAAGCCTCTTACTGGAACCATATTCAGCCTGGGTCTTTCCAGTGCCTTGTCTGGATCAGTGAACAGAGAACATGGTCGCTGTAGGGATGAGGTGGTGCTGTTGGAGCAGAAGTCAGAAGCCGAGCTTGAAGGTCAGCACTGAGCTGAAGATCAGGCTGGAGGCCCCAGGGTCCAGCTGGAAGTGGGGACCGACGTCCACCCTCCTGAGTGTTCTGACCACTACAAGAAATGGCCCAGCAAGGTGGGAGGGAGTAGAGAGGAGAACTAAAACATGTCAGGCAGTGAGGGTGAAGCAGGACTGAGGAAGTTGAAGCGAAGGGGCCCCCAGGGAGACGAGTGGGGCAAGGAGGCCTCCACGAGACTCATGTCTGAGCATGGGGTCCACTGAGACCTACCGCTGCCAGTAGGCACAAGCTGGAGGGCAGGGATGGTGAGGATGGGCATGGGTGGCCTGGGATGTTCTTCCTACAATCCTGAGATCTGGACTCCTGGGTCCCTGTGGATTAATGACCCACAACGTCATATAATAAAAAACCATGTGTCTCACTGTAAGCATTGCATCTAAAAGAAGTTCAAGGCTCCCCTTCCACTCTGGTGGGGTTTTGTTTAGAAAAACACTGCTTTAGGTAAGTTAAAAAAAACATGAATTTTGCAAAACAGGCAATTAAACACTTCTATATGAATGAATAATTTAAAATAAAAATCAAACTCCCATCCATAACAAGGTCTGTACTGGAAATGCAGATGCCACCTTCTAATGTTCCTACTCCACTATCACTAGAGCCATGGCAGCAAATGCTTCTGTTTTTACTAAGTAAAAAACACTGCCTGCAAGAATTAAATTGCCCATTCTCTCTTCTATGGTGTTTTCATCACAATCTAGCAAAAAAAAGACATTTTTTAAATGAAAAAAGTAAAAGAAAAAAATGTGTAATATTTATAATTCCCCTAGAATGTGACTAAAGCATGTCTCTTTAGTCCATTAAGTGCTCTCAAGTTCAAACGCAAGTCCAGATGCTTGCTTACATCAGCATCTTTGTGATAAGATTCCACTACTTGCCCCATTGTGACTTTTGGGGACCCGGGAATCCGCTCCCTCAGGGTGGGGGCAGCTCTATGTGATTGCGTGACAGGGACAGGGACGCGGTCACAGTAACCAAGCAGATCTCTGCCGCCACCTAATCACAGCCGCAGCAGCTCAGCTCATTATCCTTATCTCCGGGTAAAGACGTCAGGAATATATATTATACAAAATCCAATTAGGAAATAAGAGCCCAAGGGCTGAGTCCTGACTTCCACTGCTTATCTCACTACATTCATTAATTCATAAAATGAATTGGTTAATTCTTCCTCCTTGTTTATGCATTGCATTAAAATCCTCTGAGGTGCATCTCAGGGTGCCAAACAACTCCATGAGATGGCCAAGATAAAAACTAAAAAATTACCCCAGATGAATCAAAATTTGCCCTATTAAGTACAAGATATTATTATTATTAGAGAAATCCTGAGGTCAGGTTTTGAGCTTTGGTGAGCTGTTGGGCTTGTTTGCTCAAGAGCACGTCTAAACTGTGTGACTTGTTTTTAACAGAAACATGGGCTCCATGGGGAAGAACAGGAGACCTGGGGAGGGCTGCACTTGGTCCTACCCCTGGCTCTGTACCTAAATATGAGTGTTATACAAGCAGCTGGCATTCCCCCTCTGGACCTTAGTTTTCTCACCTGTAAAATGAAGGGGAGGTCCAAAAATGTTCTACAAAGCAGTGGTTCTCAAGTTCCTAGGGGCACTGGAGCATCCAGGAAATGCAAAAAAGAAAGGCAGACTCTTAAGCCCAATCCCAAGAAAGCCTGATTCAGCAGGTGTGTGATGAAGCCCACAGAACTGCACTGAGAAATGGTGATCGAAAGTTCCTTCCAGTTCTGACACTCTCTGTGGCCTGATTTCCAAGGTCCCATCTAGCTCTAAACATCTACACAAAGCCCCCAAACAAGGAAAAGTTAATGTCACAGAAATCTAAAAATGACCACTTTTAACTGCACTCAAATCGTATCAGAAATCACTGGAATCCAAAGCACCCCAAAGTTTTTCATGTCCCAAATAAAGAGGAAGCTGCTGACCCCAACCCCCATGCCTTTAGAGCAGAGCAGGAACAACAGCTCTTGGGTACCTGCTAGGAGTCTGCCTAGCTAGGTATACCCTGGGCACATGCACATTCCCGGGACAACCGTGGAGAAGGGTGTGCCTTGACCCACCCACAACTGGTCCCCTGTACACTGAGCGGCCTCCCCCAATCTTGGCTCAATGGCACAGCACTCTTTGAAAAGTGGGCTCAACATCTACAAGCTGCAGCTCCACTCACTTTGGTCTGAATTAAGAGTAACGGTAATGAAGGCAACTCTGAGGGCTGTCCCGTAGCACTTCCAACTCAACAGCCCTGGAGTCTTAATTAAGTAGGACACAGACTCTATTAACTGGGTTTTTAGGCCAGAAGAACCTTCACAGGGTCAGGTGTTGAGTTGTACTAGCAATACTTCAAAACGTCTAAAACAAAGAAAAAAGATGGAAGGAAATAGGAATCTTGGAACTTGCATATGGCCAGGACCCGGAGCAACAATAGGAGGGTTGGTTCAGCTCTATCAGGGAGGAAACAAACAAAACAAACTTTCTTCTAAAGCACAAATAGAATTGAGCTTCAACACCCTACGAAACTTTGTGCTTGCTATGATAGGCCATGAGTGAATTAAGTATTATTGCCCATTGGATACATAAACAGCCATTTGCATCCCTACGGCCAAAGTCAAAATTCCTTCAGTTCCCACTGGATTGTCATATAGGGTCTCCCCCACCCCCCAGCACTGTTTTGGGCTCATAATAGATTCTGGGCAAATTCTGAAAAATAAGCTAAGTCCACATTCCACCAAAGTCCATTTATAGCACATCCAAGGAGTTAGGTTTTGTCATGAGACTCCTGGTGAGACCAGAGGTCTGTGCTAACCACAAACTCTGTAAGCAATCACAAGTCACAGGTTATTGGAGGCTTTATCTGATATGCCTGTTATTAAAACACATACATTTTATCCTGGGATTAATGAGATGGATGTCCCTATGTATTTCTACTGGAGAAAACTTTTTTTAAAGAAATAATGAACACTGCTTCTCTTTGCAGCTATGTCCTAATGAACTGGGACAAACCAGCATGAGCCCTGGTCTCTGAGTTGCTACCCTGGGTTGCAATCCCTCCCTGTGCTCACTAGCTATGTGGACTCAGACATGACTCCCTGCTACTAAGGCTCAGCTTCCCCAGCTGTAAGAATCCCCACACCTCCCAGAGATTTTTGCAAGATGTTAAGTGAAATAAGGCACAAGTCTTTGTAAATTCAGAGCTGCTCTGTGCTCTAGACAATCATGTTCCTTCATTCCACAAATAGTTACTAACAGACCCAGCTTTTCTGGAGCAGTAGTTAGTTGGGCTTACTGTTTATAAAGCCTAATTCTTCAGTGGTTCTCACTAAGTTGGTTATAAGCAGGTTAGAGTTAAAACCCCTTTATCTGAGAGTCTTAAGAGCACTAATTAGCAAGGATGCCACTTTCTCTACTGAGGACTATGCCTGAAGTTTCACAACCTGGAAGCAAACACAGCCAAAAACAACTCAAGGAACTGAGCCCTAAACTGCCCTCTCCCTCCAAAAGGCTCATCAGCTGCTCTGGGGAAGGGGCCTGCACCGCGGACAAACCCACCACTGAGAAGCAACACCCAACTGCACTGATTGTAGCTCCTTGCACATCCCCCCGAGACCTAGGGGAGAAAAGCCAGGCCAGGCTGGAGCACAGGAGGATCTGCCTGGCAGCAGAACACTTGCTGGTGTCTCCTCAACATCCTCATAAGCGGTCCCCAGGCCAGGCGGTCCCCAGGCCAGGCATTCCCCAGGCCAGGCACCGTTGCAGCTGCTGGGTATTTCCCCTGCTGGGGGTGTGCTGGGGACTCCAGGCAGCATCCAGCCTCTCCACAGGCCCCACCCAGCAGCCCTCAAGGATCCCGGGCAGCAGAGGTGGGACCCGGGATGCGGGCCAAGGTCACACAGGAAGTGAGTGCACAGGCAGCAGCTCAGGGCAAAGTAGAAAAGACTTGCCGCCTCTTCAGAGAAAAAAAAAAGAAAGAAAAGCAAGGCCACCTGCTTTAATCAATCCAAAGCCACAAACCACAGATGGAAAAGTACCTGAAATTTCCATACCAGGAAGCAAACTCTGTCTGATTTTAGATAGAACCCAGGAAAAGAGATTCTCCCCATCTTGTACCTTTCCAAGGATTTGTCTCATACTAAAAGCGAAAACACTGGTCAATCACTTGGCTATTCCATCTGCTAGACACCAACCACCCAAGTGTTTGTGAGGTGTCAGCGTGTAGGGCATCAGTAGGTATGCATTTTGTATAAAATACAATTTTCCAAAAGGAAAAAACCTCCAATTCATCAGCTGCAGCTGGTAAGGGTACCCTCTCTGAATGATGATGAGATCTTTGGGGGGAATTCCTGGGGGAAATCCTCTCCCCACCCCAAGCAGCTTCTCAATGCATTTATCCCACAACTACCATATTCCCCCCAAGAAGGACAGTGGCAATTAGAAAACCCCTCCCTCTCCTTCCATCTGTGGTGACATTTATAACCCTTAGAGCTGGGTCCAGAACAGCTATGCAGATGACCAGCTCCTCATTACGGTGGCCTGGCTTCCCCCCAACACAGACTGGGAACCAAGGCCCTGCCTGGTACTGTTCTTGGGGCTGTATAGCCATGGGTGAGAGACCACCCCCATCCCCAACTCCTTGGCTTCCCCACACGGCGGGCTGTTCAGGCTCTACATGGATCTTGCAGCTCGCAGATAGGCCTGAAGTCTTGTTTCTTAGGAGGAGCTGGGGTGGAGAGCAAACACAGCACTCCATACAGCACAGTGCAGGAAACACAATCTCCCCAGCCTGTCCTGGGCAGAGGATGGGGCTGGGGGCCTGATCAGGTCCAGAAGGCCCACAGCCTTCATCTGATCCCCGTGTGTGTGTTACTGCCCATCTACACGCTACACTCACAGGGGGCACAGGAAGCCCCAGGGAGGGCTTCTGAGGACCATTTGGACACTGGTCAACGGGAGTCAGTTAAACTTGGTACAAGGGGGACAACAGGAGGCCTAGCTTCTAAGATATAAGACTTCTATCTGAGAACTGCAAGATCCATGTACAGCCTGAATGGTCCACTGTGCGGGGAAGCCAAACACGTATCCACCAACACCTTTCCATTCCACAGCGGCGGCTGTGTTTCCAGGGGTTGCACACATGCATCAGCTCAAGCTTTGGACTAATCGCCTCCCACGCGCCATCTCCCGATTCTCCCAACCCTGCTGGACAGGACTGTTGCTATGCCTATTTTACGGGAGGGCAGACTGAGGCTCAGAGAGGGTAATTTACCTAAGATCTCTAGAACCCAGGTTTGTCTGATGATAAGGCCAGGTATATGCTAACCTTCTTGCTACTCCTGTCACACCAGTACACTGTGTGATAACATTTGTGAGACTAATGTCTTCAAAACCTTCATCTTCCCGGGGTAAAATGCAGCAGGGGGGAAAGCATTTCATTTTGCCCAGCCAAGCTGGGCTGAGGCTCAGACCTGGAACATTCAGTTCAAGTGTGCTCTGGGTCAGGGAGCCAGCACAGCGCTCTGTGCTGAGTCATCGGCCCAGCCAAGGCAGGGCGAGCGAGAGTGAGGGCACTCAGCTCCAGTCTGAGTCACCAGAGCCGCAAGACTGCACCCACACCCAGCATGGGGACACTGTCAGAACTGAGCCTCCAAAGGGAGAAGACCCCATTCAAGTCACATAGGAGAGCTGGCCCCACTCAGATGCTAAGGGTCTGCTGCACTGATCCAGAAGTTTCGACCAGGGAAGTGGCTGCCTTTTCTACACATGCAGGTGGTTTCCTACCCTCCCACTGTTTGGATATTTAAACCATTCATTCATTTATTCATTGTCAAAGAAGAATTTTTTAAATAACTGAAAAAATATATAATTCTACTTTAATGAACACTGAGGAAGTTATTTTGAAATAGGAAATGTTTGTTCTCCAGAGGAAGCTAAGGAATTTTCAGTGGAAAGTCTCACCTCAACTCACTAAGGGCACAGCTCTGTGGAGGGAGCTCTTGGGCAGCTGAGCTGTTTACAGGCTCCTGACGCAGGCAGTGAGCAATCTGCAATTCTAGGATTTTCTGAATTGAGAGTGAATAAGAAGCCTCATGTATACAGTGTCCAATCTTACTGCCAGCCACACGAAAACATCTTTAAAGAGACTCCTTTCCCAGCACTGGGGACTGCTCTCTGTGGCTACGGATCAGCGGTGTCTGGCTGCTGCCAGCTCCCAGCCTCTCCCAGGCCTGCTCGAAGATGCTGCGTCACTGGTGGAAGCAAAAAGGAGCTTCTCTAGACCCATAAGGATGAACTTAGGGAATCAATACTTAAGCCCTTTGTGCAGAAAAGGCCATTCAGAAAGTGATAAAAAGGAACAGGCCTCTGGGGGATATTCAGGAGCCCAGGATAACACTGCAGTCTTAGGAACTAACAGAAGGCTTCCTGTGACACAGATCCATCTACACTCACTAAAGGCAGCTTTTCTTTTATTTATTTATTTATTTATTTTTTGAGACAGGGTCTCACTGTTACCTGGGCTAGAGTACAGTGGCATCATCATAGGTCACAGCAACCTCGAACTCCTAGGGCTCAAGTGATCCTCCTGCTTCAGCCTCTCCCAAGTAGCTGGGACTATAGGCACACACCACCATGCCTGGCTGATTTTTCTATTTTTTGTAGAGATGGGGTCTCCCTAGGTTGCTCAGACTGGTCTTGAACTCCTGGCCTCAAGTGATCCTCCTGCCTCGGCCTCCAAAAGTGCTGGGATTACAGGTGTGGACCTCTGTGCCTAGAAAGGGAGCTTTTCTTTAACCAGCCTGTACACTCTGCGGCCCAGGCCCACGTTTTACCCTTCTCCACACAGAATCATTCGTTCGATTTTTTCTGAGCCTGTAGACCCTGCCAGTCACCAAGAGGCAGAGAGATGAAATGGACAGACTCTACCCCCAGAGCTCCCAAAAGGGAAGGGACCCCAAAGCAAAGCAGGAAAAGTGCTGAGCTTTGAAAAAAGATTCAACTTAAAGTCACAAGGAGTCCAGAGCAGGACAGCCTGCTTCTTACCAGAGAGAAGTAGGACATCCTTTGTGGTGAACAGCATTCCAAGGGGGCAGAATTGTCCTCTCCATGGTGTTTAACACTGTGACTTGCACACTGTGGGCACTCAGTACATTTCAGATGAGATGAATGAGTGAGTGAAGACTTCGGCCCATCTCCTAAGTTCAGACCCAGGCTCAGGAAATGGGCAAAAATTTCTGCTTAACTGTACAAAGATGAACTCGGTGCTGTTTATTACTTAGGGTGGTGCCTAGGAAGCCTGAGTGGGAAGAGCCAGGCCTACTGAAAGCAAGGCTGCCTGGCACCCCTTCAGGAACCCAGGTAGGGTTAAAGCCACAAAAGTCATTCTGTTTTGCCATAGGCCAGGACATTACCTCTCCAAGTCTGTTTCCTCACGCATAAGACACACGTAATAGTTTCTATCTCAGAGAACTGTTATGAGGATTTAAAGAGATACAGTTCGTAAAAGCACCTACCCACATCTGACACATATATATAAATATGTTGACAGACAAAAAAATGTTACATTCATTCCTTCCCAAAGAAATTCTTTCTGATTAAGCTTTTGCAAGGTGCCTCGCTTCCTAAAAAGCTGCCAAGGTCCCAAAGACATCCTCCTAGAAATATGTGAAGACTTAATACCATCAAATATCTCACATAGTATCTTAAGTGCCACATGAGGGACAGAGATCAACTCCTGCAACTGCAAAATGAGGGGCTCTGGAGCCGAGCCTCGAAAGTCCTGCTGTGAGTCTATGTTCTGAGGCAAAAGCAGATCAGGGGTGTGGACTCAATTCACAACGAGGAGCCAGAGAGAGCCTGGAGAATAACAGTGAAGAGTGACAAGATGATTCATAGATTCATCAGTACTAGAGGGTCCCAGAGGTTCCTAATAAGCAAGGCCTTTGTCTTCAGCTCCCATTTTTCCTATGTAACATCTCTTAAATATTTAAGAGCAATATTAAAACAGCAAAACTTAGAGAAAGAGTAGGTGTGGATTATGTATGGCTTCCTATTTTGGATGATAAACATCAGAACATCATTTTTAAATGTCAATAAAAAGTAATAAACATGTAGAGTGGTTTATATAAGGCAACTGTGTGTCATTCCAGAAACAAGGACGGCGCTAATCAAGCCTCACGGGTGGTATGAAGCTTTCTGACTCACAACCAACCCCGATAGCATCCAACAGCTAAGCCTTCCCAGCCCTGGCTAACGTCAAACACCGCCACAGTTCCTGTGTACTGGCTCTTCTCTCATAAAGGGCAAATCCACTCTACAAAACAGGAGACAAATTATGTTGCCAGAGGTGCAGTTGGTTCTTGTATGAGCCAGACGCAGGCTGTTCTTCAGAGGGAAAATGAAGGCCTGGATGAGCCCGACTCCTAGGCATCTGGCCACGCTCCTCATCTGCCTCCCCCCACTCCTCAACAAATCACTGTTAATCCAGTTGCAAAGGAATTTGCTCAGCCATTACTGCAACTTGCTGGAAATATGAAGGAGAGAATGGCCACTCATTTCCTGATTGTGCTCTGACTCTGTTAAGAGGCATAATGGCTTACAATCGATCTGGAAAGAGCAAAATGATCTCATCTCCAAGAAAATTCAGGAGGCTCTGCTGAACCTGAAGCAGAATAAACGGCTCTACTTCAATCATAACTCAAAAGATTTCCAATTTTCTTTGTAAGGATGTTTCTACCTCCCTCTCATAGCACCTAAGTGTAATCTGTCAAATTATTATGGTGAGATTCTACAGGGAGAGTAAGACAAAAGGCTCTGGCTTTCTTCTCCCTGGGGTATAGGAGGGTCTTGGGACTGCCCTGAGTCTGACCACCTCCCCCACTCCTGTACTGCCACTCTGCCAGACTCGCATGCTGCTGTCCCCACTTCCTCCCCACGTCACCCCCACATTCACATCTCCAGAAGCCCAGGCATCAAGAGAGTTTCCCCAAGAAAAAAACAAAAACAGAGGCTGGGATAAAGGCTCTGCAGGTTAGATGTTAAGCAGGCACCTCTCAAGGGATTCCAGGGCCTACACATAGGCTAAGCTGCAGTTCCTCCTCTCCAAGGTAGGGCCACAGGCCATCTGTGGCTTCCAATGCCAGTCTGGCAGAATCAGAACCACCAGAAAAGCTTTTTAGACATGCAGATTTCTGGGCCCTACTCTGAGCAATTCAGATTTAGTATGGGGATGGGCAGGAGGCGGGGGTGTGCAACACAGCTGCAATGTGTGTTCTTAAAGGGCTCCCCTGCAGACTGCCAGGCTGGTGACCTTCCATATGCACAGAGATAGAACAGCCCTGCTCCGTGAAGGAGGAGGGTCTCCTCCAATCTCAGGGAGGTTTCTGAGAGAACAGTACTCCAGAGTATCTGCCTCTGTTTACTCAGGGAGGAGAAGCTGCACAGAAATTGTGCATCTCCTGACTCCAAAGTGAATGTCAGCTTCTGTCAGGAAGGGGCCTGGACTGGTATGAACCTGCCAGATTAGTGGGGAGTGCAAGAGTGCAGAAAATCAAAATCCGAGAAGACTGCAAGTGGGGAGGTCCAGCTGCTTAGAACAGTGCTGGATGATGCCCAACATCTTTGCCTGTAGCTGTCCTGTCTCTGCAATGACTATAAGACACTCGCTTTCACTTGCTCCCCCTGTAAAAACAGGGATAAAAGAATTGCTCTAACCACTTCAGGGGAAAGCAGAGCATCAACGGTGAGATGAAAGAGTATAAGACTAAATAAAACACATAGTTCTAGCTTTTTTCTTCTTTCCACAAAAGCCATTCATTTACTAACATGGTTAGATAGTAAACATCCTGAGCTGAGTCCTCCCCAAAGAGAAAGCTTTCTCTTGTTTTCATGCTCAATGAACAGCCCTTTAGTGACTGACAGCATTTCCTCTTGAAGATGGGGCTGCTTAGAAAGGCCTCAGCTCAGCTCCCCCAAAATCGCCCTTCGTTTTATGACAGGGCCCTTTCTTCATCATGCCGCAAGAAACCACTTTCTAATGTAAAGTAATATTGCAGGATTTTCCACTACAGTCTGGAGTCAGCTATAATTCATATACATGAAAGTGAATTAGTCACCCAGATATTCTGTGTGGATCAAAGCACAGATTGAAGGCAATGAAGCCCAAACAGCTCATGGACTGAATGTTAATTTTCTCCTTATGTTTTTGTGCCAAGCTGACAAATCTCAAGTAGTTAATGTGGTAAAGAGAACTCTTTTCTTAATCTGATCAGATTGAGTCATCAAAATCCAAGCAACTACAGGACAGAGGTCAGTGACCCAATAACTTGGTGACCAGGAGGACACAAAGATAATCAAGTATTCCAGCCTGCATGCTTCACAGCTTCATAAAACATTCAAGCCACTTCTAACTTCTGGACAGGTACTCGGCCTCTTATTAGGACTTTCCTTATATTAGTTCTCTCCTTACCACTGGTACTAGATGGGTACCACGTCAGAAACACACTTGAACTCTCTGGGTTTTTTGATCAGAAAATAAAGAAACTGGCCTGGCGTGGTGGCTCGTGGCTATAATCCCAGCACTTTGGAATGCCAAGGCAGGAGGATGGCTTGAGCCCAGGAGTTCAAGACCAGAATGAGCAACATAGCAAGACCTCCTCACTGCTATAAAAAATTTAAAAAGTAGCCAGGCATGGTGGTGTGCACCTGTAGTCCCAGCTACTCAGGAGGCTGAGGCAGGAGGAGCACTTGAGCCCAGGAGTTTGAGGCTTCAGTGAGCT